>JAMSGM010000024.1:0-138807 GCA_030462875.1 Grigorovia humatica | reverse complement strand
GAAATTAGAGCTCTTTATATAATAATTATTCTCATGAAAACTTTTCATGTTGCGTCACAAATTGTCGATGACAATTTGGATAACTAATTTACAAATACGGTAAGAGACTTGTCAGACTAATAACGACGAGGTAGTGTAACGATCATTGTTGTGGTGTATGGTTGTATCGACCGGAACAGTCACTAATTTGATCGTGACTAAGCTTCAATTAAAAATGACTCAACTAATTTTAGACCATGTGACAGCTTGAAGGCTTAGACTCAATCTTCAATTATAACAAAATTGTTACGATTGGGTCTTTTGCTAATATGTTTTAACAGTTAATATTATCTGATCTAGTTAAATTGGATCTTTAACTAGTAATAATTCTTTTTAAACTGTCTCAACTCTGGTTATATAAAACTATATAAAACGTGCAAACAAATCTCAACTGGAAAGATGATCCCTTTTATATCAAATTTATAACTCATTCATTTAATCTCTTACTATAACAATTTACTCATACACTCTTCTAAAATCTTCTCATCTCTTATCGGGGTCATTACTTCCGATAAGGCTTCATTTTATCAATCACAAAACTCTGCTGATCACTCTGCGGTAGTTAACATCCGAGAGGCTTTCTCAACACTAAACACTAAACTCTAATATCCTCTCACGGGTTCATTACGTCCGTAAGGCATTCACAATACTAATCATAAAACTCTAATATCCTCTCACGGGTTCATTACGTCCGTGAGGCAATCACATTCTTTATCAAACTCTTATCACAATCTTTATCAAACTCCTATTACATTCTTCATCAAAAACTCGTATGACATTCTTCATCAAAACTCAACAATCTTTCTTTACAGTGGAAACGCATTAATTCTAAACTGTCATCAATCATACATTCGATGAAGGTAACATAGGTACTATCGAACCATCCCGAATTATTATTATGAAACAATCACTCAACCAACAATTCGATTTCCAAATGTAAACTTATCTTGCTGACAGAGTCAACACATAAGTTCCCTTCATTGTCGTTCACAACTATCTTGTTCTTATTCTCATAATACTTTCTTGGTATTCCAAATAGTAGCTCTGAAATCATCTAACAAATAAAATGGGAGTTCAAACCAAAAATACTAAATGATCAACACCAATTAATAAACTTGATCCTACATCTCCTAAACACAGAAAGAATCATTCACCACATTCGGAGCACCTGCACGTTAACTCATCTAATTATCTTTGTCATCTTGATCATCTTCATTCATCTTTAATAACTATTCATCTTGATCATCTTTTCATCTTTTATAACTTATTTCTCTTGATCATCCTTAATAACTATTCGTCTTCAAATAAAACTAACTAATATACACAAAACATAAAGCTTGCCTCATGGGATCGCATACAAACGGTTGTTTCTTTTCGTTACTTAACATTTACTATTTCAATTCAATCATATCATCTGGTCATAATAAAAATCACATAGATTAACCAGGTAAACTATAACAACCTCAATCCTAACGTATACAACTTCACTAAAATGACTTAAATATTTACCGTTCGTAACAAAATTGTCTTTGAGCAGTTACTTTTGTAACTAAAAAAATATTACCTTTACATAGCATGTATTAAACAATAATATTTTATAGAAGTGCTAACTTTTGTGTAGAAAACAGTAAAATGAGGGGATATGCTCATTATAAATTAAGATATTGTAGCACCTTTTTTTCTGTTACTTGCTAGTACAAAATAAATAGCTATTCTTCTCATCAAATAAAGCCATATTCCTTTTCCGTTGCCAAATTGTTGCATAATAAATCTCCCAACCATTTGTTGCCCCAAACTTATTTTTGTTTTCTTATAGACTTTGCATATATATTCATTACTCGTAATTCCAATCAATGACGGAGATGTACTTGTAACAAAAAAAATGTTATTAAATCATTCATTAGAAGCATTTTTTGGATTTTCTATAGAATTGGTGCACTGACAAAGCTCAAGAACTTTTCTTTGGGTTTTTGTAACTGTTTTCTCATATGACTTTTTCTAGAAAGAAAAAGCTTTCATTATAATGAACAAATTGAAGAAACTGTTTATTCTTTATTATTGTTAACCGAAGTTCTGGTTATAAAGAATATCATTTTTTTCGTCTCTCAGTTTGGTTCTATTTTTTCATTACCGAAGATATTTGATATTTTTTAAGAGTCTCCTTAGACTGAAATGATGTGTAAAAAGTAAATATGCGTCAACTAGGATTAAATAAATTGATGATACAAAGAAAAGTTTAGGTTACAACGTCTTTTCATTTATACCCCAAGGATTGCTAAGTATTTGTAAAATACCACAACTTTCGTAATTATTTTAGCTGAAAATGTATCTGTGACTACTTTGAATTTGTTTCCCATTTTTCTAAAGGTACACCTTTGGATCGAAAGAGCTTTTGCTTTTTTAATCATTGTATTCAATTCTTACTTCGTTCAAAAAAAGGGTAAATTATTCTTTTCCTACGATCAACTACTTCAAGAGAAGGTCAATAATCAGGAGCAAATAGTACGCGAATGTGATCATGTATTGTAAAACATATGTTTATTCTTATCGTGACCATTGGCACTGTTCTTTTTTCTAAAACATTGCGTCGAGTTAGTGTAGTTCATTTTTAACTTTTTCGATTTCGAAAGTTTGAAAGATAAGTCATTTGCCGTACAAATTTTTTTTTATTCTTTTCTTAGATTCAGTTGATAACTAAAATCAACAAGTCACAAAGACCTTTGACTTGAAGTAAAACATTTAATTTTACGTCACAAATGGAACTGGTATTACATAAGTATCACTATTAATTAAGTAATCAATAATTATATCTTATTACCCCAAAAATCAGAAAAGCATTCTGGTCGTTGACCAATACTGGTGAACGTATATTCAGAAGACAATATAATGTACCCCTACAGTGGCTAGTAAATCAATATCAAAAAATACAATTCTAGCCGTATTTATATAATTCTTGCAGCACAATGGTAAAAGCAAGAAGGGTAAGAGATATAAGTTTTGATGAAATATTATAGTATCTTTCTAAAAATAATAGGTTTGTTGAATTTAAAAGCAAACTCTATTTTTTTTGATCTTGAAAAATGTGATATTTGATCTGTTGCTCGAAAGAACTAAAAGCTCTTCAAAATTTCTGGTCCTCAGCTGTAACTTCGATGCTACAGCTGTCCAGATTATACTGTACAAATTCCACTTTCTTGCGCTTTCAAGTACTAGGAAAAGGAAGCATGATGTTGGCAGCTTTTTCGACATTGTTTTAGTTGTATTGGTAGAAAGAAAGAAATATTTAAAATAATTAATTTTTCTTATTATAGGTATGGGTTTATATAAGGTGAAATAATGTTAAATATCAAATGAATATTAGGTATATTTAAACGATGCAGTAAAAGTCAAATGCAAAAAAAGCTAAGCTTTAGAAATTCTAATCAATAGAATTTCGTTCAAATTCATTAGTTTAATCGTTGTTAGAGGATTCTTTGAAAGAGATGGCAGCTTCTTCACCCATGGCAGCAATAATGGTAACCATTAAATCTTTACCATCATCAAAAGCAGTTTGAATTTGTTCACCTAATTCGCCTTCTGGTAATTTAACATCATCTTTGGTGTCACCATCCATGGTCATTAAAGATAAGAAGCCATCATCGATATCAATTAATTGGAATTCGGTTCTCTTGACAACTGGAACTTCCATATTGTGAGTAGATGGAGATAAATCTTCTAATTTCTTACCGGTGAAAATATCGGTAGCGACTAAATGGACTTTAGCGTGACCATGCTTACCGGTCTTAGAAGTAGACATATCGATAATCTTACATGGTCTACCCTTAATGACAACGAAACCGTTCTTTCTCAAAGCGGAACATTGTAATGGGTAAGTGGCAGAAGCACCAGCGTCAACATTTTCGAAATTGTGTTCAGTGTCAGACATTTTCTTTTCTATTTATTTTAGTATGTGTATTGAGTTGTTTTTAGTTAAGGATTGATGAATTTTTGAGAATGGAAATGGTATTTAGAAATCACTAACATGTCTCCCTTTTATAATACTTTTTAATTGATTAGTAGTTATTCGTTTTACATCGACTAATTGATTACATTCAGAACAAGCGTTAAAAATCGATATTTTTCTTGCCGATAAATGGATTCCAATGGAATCATTATTTTTGTTTTTGAAAAATTCAGAATGCTTCTAAAAGCGATAATTTGTATTATTTTTCAAACCGATAGATGTCTTTTTTTTCCAATATAGTTAAATTTTTGAAAAATGAATTTTCTTCGATGAGCTAAAAGTTTTTCATTTTTCATTTTTCATTTTTCATTTTTCAAGTTGCCTAAATTTATCAATAGATTCTATTGTTTTTTGCAACTAAATTATTGTACCTTTTCTGCATAAAAAAGTTAGGCGGCTATTTTCAAGAAGATCGGAATGCATGCTATTAAAAGATACCAAACATGGAAAATAAAATAGTCTTCATGAAACTATCTTATTTTTTTCAGTCTCATCTTGTTTGGAATTTGCAGAATTGTACCAAGCTTGTTTAAGGACTCGGTAGGGATTCTCTACTAAGGATGCTTCTTTTGAACAAAAAACTTTGATGTTATTGAGTTTAGATTAACATTCAGAGTACTGTCACTTTCTTGCAGAGAAAGAAAAGATTCAATCGCTGAAGGATAGAGTACAAATTCTCACTGACTTTGATAAACTGTCATTGAAGACCAAACAGATCGTTCAGTGTATTCTACAACTTTTTTTTCTTTGAAACAAAAACGTTTTTGTACATCAATTTTTATTACGTTACCTCGTTGGCAATGGTTCTGCTACTGCAGAAGAGTATAGTGTATATATAGCCTTTTTTTTGAAAATATTTTCATTGTGAATCACACCGAAAGATATTCCACCTATGGTGGTCTCAGAATTATATTCTTGTGAGCGGCTTCTGCATTTTCTTCAGTAAATCCATCGGAAATGCGACTTGTTTAAATACCAAATAATGGCTTGATATAACTTCACCCTTTTTATGTTGAACAATTCATTGCACGTACTTGATCTGTATGAATTATCTACGCTGCCATACCCTACTGAATGCGTCAACTATTACTTAACATTAGATAAGCATGTGTTATGTGGATCATAAATAACTGGTAAGACACAATCTATTTCTTTTTCCATTTTTTTAGTCTCCAAATCAAAGAGTCCTCGAACACGGTTTTGCATGCATTAGGATAGTCATTTTCAGCTAAAATGAAATTTATGTTCTCAATAGGTATATGCTTGTGAGTAAAACAAAGTATTAAATTACAATAGAGTTTGCTTCTGTCACTATAGTTTTTCTTTTCTTGCCTTAAACATGAAAGTTTCAAGCGTTTTGACAGCTATTTCCCTGCAAAGAGGCCATCTCACGCTTAGAAGTCTTCCAATTGATATTTAGATTTTGTCTTAATTATATGTATAGAGAGCACAAATATCGCAGTTCTAATATATCTAGGCATTAAAATTTTAAAATGTTATGATATATATATTTATTGATATATACATGAATAAATATAGTGTTAGAAATTAAGGAATATGTTTAACTTTCAACATGCATGCAAATAGTTCAAGGATCAAATGCAGAAATTATTTTAACGGCAGATTAGCGGAGAATGAGTTAATCAACCATCTGATTAAACTTAATCGTTGTTAGAGGATTCTTTGAAAGAGATGGCAGCTTCTTCACCCATGGCAGCAATAATGGTAACCATTAAATCTTTACCATCATCAAAAGCAGTTTGAATTTGTTCACCTAATTCGCCTTCTGGTAATTTAACATCATCTTTGGTGTCACCATCCATGGTCATTAAAGATAAGAAGCCATCATCGATATCAATTAATTGGAATTCGGTTCTCTTGACAACTGGAACTTCCATATTGTGAGTAGATGGAGATAAATCTTCTAATTTCTTACCGGTGAAAATATCGGTAGCGACTAAATGGACTTTAGCGTGACCATGCTTACCGGTCTTAGAAGTAGACATATCGATAATCTTACATGGTCTACCCTTAATGACAACGAAACCGTTCTTTCTTAAGGCGGAACATTGTAATGGGTAAGTGGCAGAAGCACCGGCATCAACATTTTCGAAATTGTGTTCAGTGTCAGACATTTTCTTTTCTATTTATTTTAGTATGTGTATTGAGTTATTTCTAGTTAAGGATTGATGATTTTTTGAACATGAAATGGTGTTTAGAAATCACTACCATATCTCCCTTTTATAATTTTTTAATTTGAATACTTTCAAAAACATCAGTTGCTAAATCTTCAGAATGGAAGCTTAGATCAAGAAAAGATCGATATATTTCTTACCGATAAAAATTCCAATTTTGAAAAGAAAACTTTCATTTTGGATAAATTGGAAACCCGAAGAAATGCCTGGAGCAAAAACTTGTAAAAGGATTTCTTTTTTTTGCTCACTTAAATTTTTTTAGGGAAGGAATTTTATTGTTTTTTCAACCCCTCAGAAAGAAAATGCGGTATTGTAAGATCTATTGTTTCATTTATTGTACGATGGATGCTTAGAAGGACTGCATTATATGAATTCATGAAAATTTGGTAATTAATATTGAAAAAACAAGTGTTTCAAATGAAGTAATTTGATTGCTATGCCGATAGAAATTTGATTTAATATCTTTCAAACAGACAAAAATTACTTAACGACTTTTCCTCAATATAACTTAATATCTGCTTAGAAAAGCTTTTTCCTTTAGTCAAACGCTGAAAGGACTGGAAAAAATTGTAAATATCAAATCTTGAATAGTTATCATCAGCTGCACTCTAATTTCGACGAAGGCTAACACTCGCCATTTCGATTCAATCTTTTTTGTTTTTCAACTACTTATTTTTTTCATTGTTGAAAGGCTACGTAGACTTTTTATCCATATATTAAAAGTAAAAAGAGCACGTGATGAGGGTAAGATAGGGCATTGGACTAAGGGTTTACTACTTTAACCTAATTCCGTATTCCTTAACAATATAGCAAGCTCAGGTCCCTACTATTGGGATTTTAGGTTCTTTTTCGAAAACCGTAATCTTCGAATATAGTACAATGGCTTAAAAAGTGGTAATCACTCCTGAGACTTACATAATAAAGCAAAAGCAAAAGTATGAATCATTCAAATAGTGTTTTTTCATAAATGGCGGTTATAATTAACTTTATAATAAATAATATAATTATATGATATATTTAAATAAATAAAGAGTTAGAAATCAAACGAATATAATTAATTTTTAACATGCATGCAAAAAAAATATCAGTTAGTTAAAAGTTCAGATGCAAGTAAATACAGTTAAGTGCTTTAGTAAAACAACTAAAAAATAAAAGTTTTCAAATTTAAAAATGGGATTAAAAATTAATTCTTTTTATTCATTGTTAGAAGATTCTTTGAAAGAGATAGCAGCTTCTTCACCCATGGCAGCAATAATGGTAACCATTAAATCTTTACCATCATCAAAAGCAGTTTGAATTTGTTCACCTAATTCACCTTCTGGTAATTTAACATCATCTTTGGTGTCACCATCCATGGTCATTAAAGATAAGAAGCCATCATCGATATCAATTAATTGGAATTCGGTTCTCTTGACAACTGGAACTTCCATATTGTGAGTAGATGGAGATAAATCTTCTAATTTCTTACCGGTGAAAATATCGGTAGCGACTAAATGGACTTTAGCGTGACCATGCTTACCGGTCTTAGAAGTAGACATATCGATAATCTTACATGGTCTACCCTTAATGACAACGAAACCGTTCTTTCTCAAAGCGGAACATTGTAATGGGTAAGTGGCAGAAGCACCAGCGTCAACATTTTCGAAATTGTGTTCAGTGTCAGACATTATTAATTAGATATAGTTATTGGTAGTGAGAAATGGGGTTTTTCTTTTTTGATTTACTTTAAATTTAGTATAAAACTAGAGGAAATACATAGTCCAACAGGGCAAATATGTTGCCTCTTTATACTTTTACAAGAAAGTTGTTGCTGACGAAAAAACTGGCCAAAAATGTAAGAATGCATTGTGATGAGCCATTGCGAAATATTCACGCTGTCGTTTTAAACCGATAAAAAGAATCGATTAGTCAAAAAATGGAAGTCTTCGGGTGAAAAACACGTTCCGTTTGAGGCGAAATTGAAAAACAGAAAGGCAATTTGGTTTGTGTGTGGAGAAATGGAAAAATTGATTTTCAGCCGATATAAATCCGTGTCCGTATTAAATTTACGAGTTTTGCATTCAGATTCTTGCGTTGTGGCCAATGATGTAAGCCAATGCGGCAGCGTCATGTCAGTTTCCTTCCTTCTTATTGGTCCATTGCCCTGCTCGCTTGTGCTTGACGCAGAGGTTTCTTACCCCTGGAAATGTAACGTTTGCATATG
This sequence comes from Grigorovia humatica, assembly GCA_030462875.1. Taxonomy (NCBI): domain Eukaryota; kingdom Fungi; phylum Ascomycota; class Saccharomycetes; order Saccharomycetales; family Saccharomycetaceae; genus Grigorovia; species Grigorovia humatica. The sequence continues at coordinate 130,367 of JAMSGM010000024.1, read as the reverse complement.
TTTTGGTGGGACCCCAGGGCACACAAAGCCGGAAGATGTTCAGGGCTATGCGGTGTCAAGTAGATAAATAAATAGTAGAAGACTGAAATTCTCCCACACTGCACTACCCGCTACAATCGTTTCAAAAATTCATTAAGGGCAAACAAATCCTGCCCTCATTGCGGTTCACTCCTCTATTAGTATTTCTGTCTCCATAAGTAGGGTTTGGTGCTAGATGATAGAAGCAGTTGCTTTTTTCACAAGATCGTCTCTTTGACGCATCATTTGCCTTCTCAGTATTTTTTGATGCTTTAAACCTGATAAGCATAATAAAGTGGGTTAGCGAGCCTTTTTTTGGTATTTTTTTGACCTGTGGAGGCCTCTTAACCTTTCTTTTGATTGTCTCACAAAGTAACTGCGTCCCGATCAATGCAATTACTTTGTCTTACTTTGATCTCCAGATAAAACTGAAATAGTGAATGACTTAAAAATGACACTATGGTTCTTCTTTTGGCAGATAACAATTCGTTAGTTTACTTAGCCCTTCGATTTGTACTTTTAGGGTAATTCCTTCACTTTCAGACATAGTGCCTAGAATTAATGCGTATTATTGTAACCACTTTACTTCTCTGCTAGAGTAAAAATGAATAAATAAATGTAATAAATATATGATTATATATAAATAATATGAATGTAAATATGTAAGGAAAAAAAGTAAAAAAAAAAGTAATCATAAAACCAGTACCAGCTTGATTATAATATATTTCTTCTGTTGATAAAAGAGAAAGTTTGACCCTTACCTCATATTATCTAAAATTGTTCTAGTTTAGTTGCCTACAAAAAACGTAGCCACATTAAAAAGGTAAACTACAAATCAATTAATCTGCCTTTGCTGATTCCTTAAAAGAGATAGCAGCTTCTTCACCCATGGCAGCAATAATGGTAACCATTAAATCTTTACCATCATCAAAAGCAGTTTGAATTTGTTCACCTAATTCACCTTCTGGTAATTTAACATCATCTTTGGTGTCACCATCCATGGTCATTAAAGATAAGAAGCCATCATCGATATCAATTAATTGGAATTCGGTTCTCTTGACAACTGGAACTTCCATATTGTGAGTAGATGGAGATAAATCTTCTAATTTCTTACCGGTGAAAATATCGGTAGCGACTAAATGGACTTTAGCGTGACCATGCTTACCGGTCTTAGAAGTAGACATATCGATAATCTTACATGGTCTACCCTTAATGACAACGAAACCGTTCTTTCTCAAAGCAGAACATTGCATTGGATAAGTGGCAGAAGCACCAGCGTCAACATTTTCGAAATTGTGTTCAGTGTCAGACATTTCTTGCTAATTTTTTTCTGTTATGTATGTATGAAATTTTATCTGTCTGTATAAAAGACGTTTATCCAAATAACCAACAAGTGGGAAGGAAATAGGTGGTGCAGCCTGCAGTAATAAATCAAACTGAATAAAATTATGCCCCTTTATACTTTTTTTTTCTCATTGCGAAGAAGGGATGGCGATGCCCTGCCTTTTAGACGTTTTCTCAATTTGAAAACCGACGGAAGAATTGTCAACAGTCGGAATTTTTCAGTCTCGTTTGGCTGGATCATCTGTCGGTTTTCATCTTGTCACTTTGGGAAAAAAAATGTCCGGCACGTGATAGGAGGGTTTTTTCCACTCACGATTGTTCGAGCCCTAATTTTGGATCAGCTGCTCAATATCATGTTTAACGAGGGTATGTTTGCTCTCAAGATTTTGCATCTATCACGTGTTTGCAAGAACAGCAAATACATTAGGGCTCCATAAAGTAGCCCTAATTTGTTTTTTTCACGTGACGTTTTTGATATCGTTTTGTGTGGCAACTTTTAATGTGAAAATGCAAAAAAATTGCAAATGTGAATTTCAATTCATTGAAAAGCCTAAAAAAATTGTACACTTTATTTTGGAAAGATTGTCATTTCCTTTCATTATCTTTCTTGTTTGTCAGGTGAACTTACTACGCTTTTCCGTTTATTAAGCAATTGTTCTCTGTCAATTTTCCAGGGTTCTGATCTCGCATAGTGTCATCTGTCTTTTCCAATTCCAATCACGAGAAACAGAACGAACATTTTAAAAAGTAAGTAATCTCTTGAATTTTACTGGTTACTCGTGTCAAAAGAACAGACCCAAAAAGAAAATTCTATCTTAACAAGAATAATATAAAACAAAAATGGTGAAAGTTATCTTCAAAGATTTTAAAAAAGTAAAGACAGAATTAGATGTGGAGTTAACGCAAACTGTCTTAGAAGTTAAACAAAATTTAGCTCAGTTAAAAGAAACTGAACCAGAAAAGATCAAATTGATTTTCTCTGGTAAAGTATTGAAAGATGAAAAAACTTTACAAGATTTCAATGTTAAAGAAAATGATAATATTATTATGATGATATCTAAGGGTAAATCAACAACCGCCAAAGTGGAAACTAATCCTGCATCTGCTAATAATGATTCATTAGCTTCTACTGCTTCCGCTACTGCTGCCACTACTTCTAGTGCTACTACATCGGCTGCTGCTCCAGTAACAACTACTGAATCAAATACCGAAACTGTTGTCCCCACTGGCTCATCAGCTGGAACACCTGCTGAAACCACACCAGTAAATAATAATGATACAGATTTCGTCACTGGTTCAAATCGTGATACCACTATTAACAGAATCATGGAAATGGGATATGAAAGGCCTGAAGTCGAAAGAGCATTAAGAGCTGCATTTAATAATCCTGAAAGAGCAGTGGAATATTTATTAATGGGTATTCCAGAGGAACATTTACCAAATCCACAAACACAAATTACATCTGATGATAATACTAATAATGATAATAATGATATAATTGATGAAATGGATGAAGATAACCTTTTCGCACAAGCTAATACAAATAATAATGATCACGCACAACATGCAGGTAGTGCTGCAGGATTACCTCCGACTTCAATTGGATTAACAATGGAAGATTTAATTACTTTAAGGCAAGTGGTTACCGGTAATCCAGAAGCATTACAACCATTATTAGAAAACTTATCAACACGTTATCCACAACTACGTGAACAAATTTTATCCAATCCTGAAATGTTTGTCTCCATGTTACTTGAAGCTGTAGGTGATAATATTCATGGTATGGACGAATTCACTGGTATGGATTTAGATACAGATAGTAGTAATATCAACACAATCACTGAATCAACAAATAATGATAATAATAATGCTACTACCTCAACCAATAATACTAATATTAATAATAATGAACCAACCGAACAAATAATATCAACAACAGAGGAAGATGAACAAGCAATTAACCGTCTTTGCGAATTAGGTTTCGAAAGAAATTTAGTAATGCAAGTTTATTTTGCATGTGATAAAAATGAAGAAATTGCAGCAAATATGCTATTTAGCGATTATGCTGATTAATAAGTTACTTTACCTCTTTTGAGTCCATAACATTTTACTCATTTTTCATTTTATTCTGTCATATATAAAATCAAACATATATATATATATATATAAATTTACATTGTAGAACTAACTAATAAATATACTTTTTTCTTTTATTTGAACTAAATCAATTTTTCAAAATCATAGTATTTAGTATAATCGTTTTCATTTTCCACTTTAGCATTACCATCTCTAATGACTAATCCAACATTTAATCCAGCATTTTTAGCAGCATTTAATTCATTTGGATTATCACTTAAAAATAAAACCTCTTCCGGTTTTTTATTAATTTCATTTAATATATTAGTATAAGAATTAGAATCAATTTTAGGACCAGAAGTAGTAATATCAAAATAATTTAAAATATAAGGTCTTAAATCAATTACATTATTTGAATCATTCGGATCTAATACAAATTGGAATAATAATTTTTGTGCCTTAATTGATCCACTTGAATAAATATAGACATTTTTAAAATTTTTAATTAAATTAATTGAATCAGAATAAATTGGGGCCTTAATTTCACCATTTTGATAACCAAATTGCCAAATGTAACCTTGTAATTGTTTTAAAATTGGATCTTTAACATCACGATCCACTAAATCTTGGATGTGGGCAATAAGACTATTTTCATCATTTACTTTGAATTGATTCAATAAGTTATCAATATTTGAATCTGTTTCTCTCAGTTTTAGCAGTTTGGGTATTTGTGATGTAAAATATGGAAAAAGAGTATCTTTTACAAAGGAAATGGGGCAAATAGTGCCTTCGATGTCTAGTAATAATGTGTTATACATGTCGATGAGTTTGGATGCAGTGAACAATTTTGAAAAATGAAAAAAAAAAAAAAAAAAAAAAAAATTGCTAATTGTAATTTCTTGTTATTAGGAGTTTACCATACTGTTAGGTAAGATCATGAACAACTGTGACAGGAGGGTGCATAGGAAATGAAACAGTATCGTAGATTTACGCACTTGATTTAGTACTGACCTTGGTACGTGCAACACAGGAACAAGCAGTCACGTGGCATCCACGTGGCCCTGGGAGTTTCCCCGATTTCAACCGAACCGAATTTTGGCCCATTTTGATTTACGGAGATTTTTTGTCTCAATGTGGAATTTTGACCCTTCTGTGGACACAAACAATTTTGGCCCAGTGATCGCCTGGAAATCTCGAGAATTTTGGCTTGCGTTTTTATTTTTCTTCCTGTTATTCCCTGCTGATTTCAAAAGGTTCGATAATCCTTAGATATACATTCTTTATTTTAATTTTCTTTACTGTAGACTCACTCTTTCTTGTTTACTCGCTGTAGTGAAGCTCATCTTCCACCCCCTTGTTAATCAAGACTATTCAAAAGAATCACACACTTATACACATACACAACCATAAAAAGTACGCTTATCTAATCTAATACTATGGCCAAGGAAAAAAAGAAGGATAAATCAAGTGGTGGTGCACCTTCTGAAAAGAAAGGTGCTACACTGTTCAAGACACGTTGTTTACAATGTCATACCATAGACGAAGGTGGCCCACATAAAGTGGGCCCAAATTTACATGGTATCTTCACCAGACATTCAGGTAAAGCTCCTGGTTATTCTTATACTGATGCTAACATCAAGAAAGACGTAGCTTGGAATGAAGAGAACATGTCTGAATACTTAACCAATCCAAAGAAATACATCCCTGGTACCAAGATGGCATTCGCTGGTTTGAAGAAGGAGAAAGATAGAGCCGATTTGATCGCTTATATGAAGAAGGCCTCCGAATAGAGAGTAGTAACTCTCATTTCTCCGTTTAATTCCGTTATCTTCTTCTTCTTCTTTTTTTTCTCTTCTTTTTTTATCCTGTATTTAATAACCCTTCATGTATCTATTTATTTATGTATTTATTCCATCTAACAAACTATTTATTTTATTATCATTCGTCAGTATGAGATCTGATTGATATGTTCTTCTGCTCAAGATAAAAGGTTTATCCTCTAATTAGAAGGTCCGTTTATTTGCTTTTTTCTTATATAACCTACATTATATAATTAACTATTATTATCAAAATGGATAATATAGAAATCTCATTCTTGAATGCTAAATTGGAACTCTTAGTAGAGCTTGTGCCAGATACCAAGTCGCTAGATGTGCTTGAATCAACGTTGCTACTAGTTATTATGGATTCACTAGATTTTTCATTTTTACCTTCACTACTATGTTTTGTAGGAGAATCTTGTGTAGACGATTTTGATTTGTTGGCATTTGTTGTTTTCGTAGAATCTGAACTTGTCTTTTTGGTACTACTACTAGTACTACTGCTCTTTGTAGAGCTACTCTTTGTAGTAGCACCTGCACTAACATTAAAACCAGTACCGTCTAATGAATCTATATACACTTGCTTATCAACGATAGCAACATTGTCTTGGGAAAAATCTGTTTGATTAGTATATTCATATGATACTGTACCATTTTGTTTTACTCCATTGGGTGCTGCATAGCATGTAATATTGATTTCTTTCAAAATAGCATAGTAATAACCAGGATCTTTGATATCATCTGCATCCCAATTAATTTCACCACCGGCCCATTCAATAGTACCTGTTGGATTTGTTGCATTACCACCGGGCCAAACTGAAATATCAACCTTTGATGGTGTTTGAGGATATTGATATTCATTGGTGGTGGCATTAAATGTTGAATTCTTAAATAATGTTCTACCAACAACACCATCCACTGACCAAGTTAAATAATCTTCATGCCAATCAACTTCATAAACATGATAATCATCAAATGTATCGATTGTAGTAATATTCGCACTATTATGCCAATTTAATACACCATTCCAGTAAAAATTAGTTTGTGTAGTATTCAAATCTGAACCAACCCATTCAAAATCAATTTCGTCTTGAACTCCAGAGTAAAGAATAAATGATGTAATAACACCAGCTAAATGCGAGGTCTTCATCTTAACACTAATTTTACCATACCAAATTGCATGTGTAGATGAAACAACTGTACCACCACTATTTTTTGGCATAGCTAAAATTAATGCATCTTCATCGGCATAATCCATAACATAACCTGTATACAGCCAATCCGCATCAGATGCGTTACCCAAAAATGTGTTTGCATCACGCATTTGCGAACTATAATCTTTGAAATTAGTGGATAAATCTTTACAAACTGGAGCCGGCATACATGAATCTAATGAAAATGAGTATCTTGGATCACAATTACCCAAACAGTAATTACCTGTACCACATGTACCATCTTGTGAACAACATGGTGCTGATTCAGGGCAGGACACAGTGCTATTACAATGATACGTTGTATAAGCAATGGATTGTTTGAGTAAATATAAAGTTATTAGCAATAACTTCGAAAAAATCATGTCGTTCCAATCCTTCCCTCTATAGCATTTATCTCAGCAAGTTCAACTGAGACTAAAAAAGGTGAAGCAAAAAAAAATTCTACTTGAAATCACTGAAACAAGCCTCATACCTCTTCATATGATATGCCAGCGTACTTAAGTATTCTCGAGAGTTGAAACTGAAAATTTTTTAGTCTATTGTTTTTGTTTACCCAAAAGGGAAATTTAAATGGAATCGGGTTTCGAACCTGAATTTCCCAAAAGGGAAAAACCAGAAACTCGTCAATGGTGAGTTGAAGTTGGATAATACGACGACAGTAGACCCAGAGAGAGGTAATGATTGCGGGATCGATCAGAAGAAGGTAACGACAAATTTGCCGAGTCTGTGTTACCACTTGTTTTACTAAAATCCGCCTTCATCACCGCAAATGGCAAAATCGCTATCATTGTCACTGCCATTTTCTTCATCACTACTGGTACTACCACTACCACTACTATTTAGTATGTTCTTATAAGCTTGTTGTAAAGTTTCAATATATTCATCTTCGCTATTATCACTCTTAGTGGCATTGACTTGTTTAGCAAATCTTTCCCTATTTTCTTTTGACAAAATATGTGTGAACGATTTTTGTTGTTCTCTGATGTTCCAATTCATAGTACGGTTTATACCGTCAATAAATTCTGTTGGAGAAGATTCTATTGTAGGTAGCATGAATGGGGAAGATTCAATGGTGACGTAATCACCGCGTGTCAATTCAATTCTGTTCTTACCGTCAAATGCTACCCAAGCTGTAGATCTTGATTTCAATGGTACTTTCACTTTCAATTTAATAGAATCAGGTAATACAATCGGTCTAAAACTTAAAGTATGTGGACAGATCGGCGTTACTGCAATCGCATTGACACTGGGATAAATTAATGACCCTCCCGCACTCAATGAATAAGCAGTTGAACCGGTTGGTGTAGCAATAATTAACCCATCAGCTTGTGCCACAGTCATCAATGAACCATCACCATATAATTCCAGCATTGAGATAAAGGGACTGGGGCCACGGTCAATGGTAACTTCGTTTAATACCTGATATTTAGCTACATTTTCCACATAGCAAATTTTTTTACCTGTCTTAGAACACCTTTGCTTTGTAAAATGTTTATGATAAACTTTTACCTCTAATCTCATTCGTAAGTTTGTCTTAACTTTTTGATTTAAGATTGATGGTAGTTTCATCTTAAATGTACCATAATCAAAATTTGTCAAAAAACCTAATGACCCCAGAGAAAATGAAAGAATTGGTGGTACATGTTGTTGAAATAAAGTAGATGCAAATAAGACTGTACCATCACCACCCAAAGTTAAACATAAATCGAAAAACAAATCATTTGCATTGATAAATTCCTGATTCCAATAACTAATCCTTGATAATTTACAAGAAGTTTCATCACAAATTTCTCTTTCACTAAACAATGTACTTGCTTCGATGGTATCTTCAACATAAACTGTCATGTCTGAATAATTTTTCAAAAGCCATTCCACTAATTCTCTCATCAGTATAATCAAAGATGGTTCATTTTTTTTCACAATAATCATTACTCTTTCCACTTCCAAATTGACACGAGCATTAGATATGTCTTTATTTAACATTCTAACATCATATGCGGCATTAGTAAACTCTACATGACTCCTACTTGTTCTCAAATGTGTGTCACTCGATGTACTACTACTTACAGTTGATAGTTTCCTTATGGTATCTCTAGCGTTATTCAATCCATTTAAATGTTTGTCAAATAATTCATCATCAGTTTCTTCAATAACGGTGTCATTATTTAAACTGGGCATAGATTTGGGTGATAACAAACTGTTCTCATTAAGTTTTAACCTTTCTAATTTATCAATTATATCAAGTCTACCATGTATTGTGTTATCACTTCTTGATGATAGAGGAAGTTTATTGGAGTTAAATTTATCCATACCTTGAGCTAGGACATGTGTTTGTCTCTTGTTACCGTCTAACATTTCCGAGGGACTTTTCATGCTTCAATATTATAGTTTCGTGTGAACAGGTTGAGGATAAAACTTTAGAATAGGTAGTGTGCTTTTTATTTTATAGTCACCAAAAAACCTAGCTGTACATATATATATTTAAAGACGTTATAGCTAAAATTTCCGTGTATGCGTCTATTAGGGTGTGTACAGTGGATTGTTGAACAAATGTGGAAGATGCCCTTATCTTTCTAATTGTGTTTCAATCGATGCACCCGGAACGAAGCGGAGATAAGTGTGCACGTGACTTCCGGCTGTCACGTGACAGATAATCGGGAAGAATCGGACTTACGAAACTCGGCCGACTTTGAAAAAAAAATTCTTCGATTTCAATTTTTAAGTCCGTCCCGTCTTCGTTAGCCCCAGATAAAGTTTTATTCGTGTATATCTCTTTTAATGTTTACTATATTTTACAGAAGTGAGAAAAAATGCGAGTGGTGTCTCGTACCCACATGTGATGCGATATACTGTTCAGCGCATTCACTTTTAACCAATTGTATTCACTTTACATTTCCAATTGTCACCTTCTAATAATGGCAAAGATGCACCTAAACACCAACCCAATTCATTGTCGGCAATTTTTTTAGCTGTCTTCAACTCTCTATGTAGTGGGATATCATAACCAGTATGTAATAATGAGACTTGGAATGATAAATCTTGGCAGAAATGTGGGTCATTCTTCAATTCGTCTAATGATCCATCAATACTTGAAAAAACATTGTTCCATACCATTTCACCATTACAAACCATTCTGGATAAATCATATAACTCATTTAATGTAAAACTTAATGGCATACCTAGTGGTCTTGTTCTATCATAGAAATAAGAAAATATGTATAAATCATTACTTTCTTTGAAAGTACGTACTAATGATGGTTGATGTACACCATTAAATGAACATGGGGGTTGTTTACATTTTGTGTCCTTATTTAAGATTTGATCTGTAATAAACCTACATTGTGCACCGGTTGGGACTAATGGACCAACAAAATTGATAGTATATTTAGAACCATCTTCTAATTTGACAGTTTCCTTTGGTGTGGTGACATTTGGTGGTAAACATGGTGAAACAATAGCATTAGTTGGATTAAAATCTCCTCTCTTAATAGTACCTTGTTTAATGGCATTTTCAACAAGAACACTGTTAATCTTATTTCTACCTTCCATCAAACCATAACCTAAATGAGAAAATTGATATAATTCATATTTTTCACCACCAAAAGTTAATTCATATTTATGCTCACCGTCGATCATTTTTTCGTTTGAATTGAAAGTTGGTTCAAAGACGATTTGTGTTGAACCACCACCCAAATCGAAAACAGCACTAGTTGGTAACTTAGATCCACTACCAATATTACCTAATAAATAGTTTGTCGTAATCCATGCATAAACACCTTCTTGATCACCACTCATGATGGATACACCATCACCTTCAACCACGGCAAATGGGTAATCATTTTCTAAATGATCTCTAACGGCTTTCAAGATTAAATCACTCTTTGCTTCACCTAATAATCTTAAACCAGCAGTTGCCTTCACTGCAACTGGTGTACATGATCTTTTATCAGCTGGGACTGCTTCCATAGCAACCTTTAATAATGGATCCAAAGAAGCAGCAGCACCTTTAGCATCAGTATCAAATGATGATAAACCTGGTTTTAACATTTCAAAAGTTTCTTTTATTAAAACAGGTGGTTGCGAACAAACATCGAATTCATAAACATGAACACGAGAACCAGTAGAGCCTGCATCGATCATAACAACGTATTCATGATCTTTAGTACATGGCTCAGTGGTTGATAGCTTATTACTCTTTCCATTTGAGCCACTCTCAGACTGTTGTTGTTGTTGGGCTTGCAATTTCTGTGATTGTTCTTTCACAGCTGATGCAACATCAGAGTTTTTAGTTTCAGTGGTATCATCAACAATATAGCCTGGACTGTTTTCCATTGGTGAAAGCTGAATCTGTGGGTTCATATCACTTGGATTTTCAGGACGGTTGATATTTTGGGCAACTGTTCGAGCAATATCTACTTTGGATCCATTTGGTGTAGATGTTCTTATTAAAAGAAATAACATCAAAAGTGCACATGAACCAATAATGAAACGATAATTTCTCAATAGAGACGACATGGTCGAAATGTATGTGATCTCTGTTGAGTTACGTGGTTTTATCAATTATCAAGGTAAATCAAATATTTTTATTCATCGATAAATCAATTTTTTATATATAAAATATTTTATTTACTGTCTTCGGGTAATGATGCATGTAATTTAAATGGAGAATACCGAAGTTGCTTAATTAAGTCGATACTATCATGCGTCTGAGAAACCATCGATGCCTAGTATAAGTATGGTTATGTGTTAGATCCACTATTATCGTGATTTCGTAGCTTGAAAAGATCATTCATCGTGTTGCGCGATAGTAAACGTGACATCTTTCTACCAGCACTACTGGAATGCGACGGTGTCGCTTCGGGATTGACTTGATCGGTCTTTGTATTACTTGATCCACTATGGTCGTCATCCTCGTGATCACTTTTTGTAGCGGTTTCTTGAGAAGATATACTGATTGATTTGCTTCTTAACGATAGTTTATTACTCCAACTGGATTTATTACTATTACTACTTTTATTTCTCTTGTGAGACTTGCCGTTAGTAGGAGCCACGTTATCATCTGTTGTTGCAAAAGGTGTGAAATGCGTTTGTTTCTCTTTCAAGTTACTATCTTTGCTACCATTTTCTGCAGAGTTTTGAGCTATACTACTTTTATTAACATGACCCAATTGCATATGGTCATTTTTTGGAGAAGTATGCCATAGCTCATTAAAAGGTGGTGAGTGAAAGTTACGCACTGGAGGAGTAACTGCTCTATCAATAGTGTTTAATACCAAAGATTGTTGTGTTTGCTGTTGTGAAGTGTCATATATATTATCATAATGAGAATCTCTATTGAAATTATGTGAACCATCCATTACATTGGAGTTTTGAGGTGATAATGAAGTTTGCAACCCCATTAACACTTCATTGTTACCATTGGTTGAAAACACTGATGATAGATTATGATTCATGCGATTTCCTAAATTACCTACATTGGTATTTGTTGCATTTTGAGATGGCGACATGTAATATGGGAAATCATCATTGGCAAAGGGTGATATATTGTTATTATTATTATCGTTTAACATACTGCTCAACAGACTTTGTTTGGGTTGGCTCACACTCAAAGAAAACGGTGATTTTGACAATGGCGTGGCAAAAGTTTGAGGATTACTCGTTAGAGGAGTTCTATTACTACTAAATTCATTGTTAGTTGTAGTCAAAATTGGATATGACTTACCATTCTCGTCAGTATGGATTCGTGCTTTTTGATCAAAGGTATTCTTCTTATTTTCTTGGGTATTCCAGTAATCATCTAACTGATCTACAGTGAACCCTCTAGAAAATGTACTAATATTTTCACCTTCATCATAAATCATATCTTGTAGCCCTGTTAATAGATGATTATTATTTGTATCATAATCCAGTTCTTCTTTACTTTCGTTATGAGGGTCAGTTAAATTGTTGTTTGAAATGCCAAAATTTTCGCCCGTTTCTTCAATTTTCATATCATTGTCCCAACCAAAACTGGTATTATTTGCGTTCGAAGTTAAAGGTGACACCATTGCATTAGCAGCTACAGTAGCAGTGGTTGCCATACTGTATGGGAATTTATTACTAGCAGAGTTATCATTATCATTGTTAACATTAACCATTGAATTAGTAGTTGAACTGGATAAGTGTGAAAGTAGAAGAGAATTTTGATTTGTCAATAGTGAGGTACCATAATTTTGTGATTGTTTCATTGGTGTATAGTTTGCTAATAGAGGTTGCTTGACATTTGGTGATTCATCATGATTATTACTGCTATTATTAGCGTTTGAGTCATCATCCAGATTACTATTAGAGTGTGTCAAGGACATGGATAAAAGATTTGAATTATTTCTATTCGAAGAATTACCGCTGTCATAATTTGTAATGGGTGGTAAATAACTAAAAGACTGACTTTGGTTATCATTAGTGTATGGTTGAGCTAAGAATTTACCTCTCAAGTCTCTATTTTGAGAGTCAATTCTGTCAAATTTCTCTTCTAGCATCAACACTTTTTTGATTAAAGACTGTCTAGTTTTTTCCCAGTTTTCATCATTTTCTTTATCAATTTCCAGTTGTTCTCTGACTAATTTGACTAGTAAATTATCTTGGTTAAGCGAATTCAAGTATTCTTCACCTTTTGGTGTCAGTAAACCTGTAGTTTTGGAGATATATGAGTTAATCTTTTTCATTATTTTATTCAATTTGATGGAATCTTCATTTAACTGTTTACTTAGGTTCGCTACATTAGTACCGCTGCCATTACTATTGACAATATTGTTTGTGCTTCCATTTGTTGTACTATTTATGTTACTACTATTGGTACTCATAAGTTTATTTAAGGTTGTAGAAGATGAAGATTTTCTCATAAAATTTAGTACTTTATTATTTTGTTCTAATTGGGAAGTCTCGTTTTGTAGAAGACTGACTTTTTCTCCCAAGCATTCAATTGATGCAATTAGGTCATTGTTTGACTGCTTAAAACTGGTCTGAATACTATCAACATTCAAATCATTTTCTTCATTTTCGATCCATTTTTCAATTTCCTTCTCCATCTTATTGATCTTATTATCAGCTTGTTCAATTTTAACGTTTAATTTATCATATTTTATATCAGACAATAATTTCGAGTTTTCTAATGATTTAATGTTTGATTTCAACGACTTCCTATAGTCAATTTCATATGACCAATGTATTTTCAAATTATCTAATTCTAATTCTAGGGAAACTTTTGATTCTTTAAAATCTTCTAACAACTGCGTCTGTTGTTGCAGTACTTCATGTAAATCTTCTTGGGCGGATATTAAAATTTTTTTCAAACTGCTAATTGAGTAATTTTCTAGATCTTTCAAATTAACTATGCTTGAATATGAAGTTATTTGTGGTGTGCCATTATTACTATTAGCGGAGTTGTTTAGAATTTCAGCTGAGTTGTCGTTATTACAATCAGTTAATATAGAAGTTACATCCATTTGTGAATCATTATTTACAGTATTTCTTCTCCATTTTCTATTCTTGATTAAATTCTCCTTTGTGTCTTTGATATTATTGTTTTGTGTCATGCAAAAAATGGAAGGTAATTTGTTAATAAATCCCATTTTATTAACCGTAACGAAATCTATTTGATATTTTGTATCTGGATCTAAATTTGTTATGGAACAGCAGGTATAAAGTGAGTGCGAAACATTGGGAAAAACACCTAATTGAATATTATTTAAATACAAGATATAATGCGATATGGAATTCGATTTATCATTAACGAAAACTGAATTTTTGTCATGTTTAACTGCTCCTCCTGCCTTTTTGTTATGAGTTCCAAAATTTAGTTCATTTTCAATTTTTTCCTGTTTATTGGTTGATAAATTATTGTCATTTGGGAAGATTGAACTATTATTTAAGAATAGTTCAGGTTCGTTCTCCCAATGTATAGTGATCCCAGTATTGGTTATTCTATCAATTGATACTTTGACCGCTGGTGGAATCTTTACATTCAAAGATTGAATCATTTTGTTGACCGACAAGCATAGGAAGTTGTACAGTCTGTTAACTAACCAAATAATAGCTATTAATAAACATATTGATTGTAACATGAGTGAAGGTAGAATGCAATATGGATGAAATGTTTATTATATATTCGGCCTCTAACAATGTGATTTATTTATAGTTTTCAGATTATATAAAAATGCTTTATTTTTTAGTTTTCTCAAATCTTGATATTTTTCACGCGTAGATCCGGGTAGGGAGATCAGGTTCATGATTAGGTTCATGACCTGACGTTTTAATACGGTGTTGAACCGTTCATTGTGTTAGTCAGCGTAGCAGCCGTGTAAAAAAGCTGTGCATTGTTGAGCAGCTTAGTATAACATGCACTATTTTAATACAAAATTTGCATTTCTTAATTTCAGATATTCTTGATCTACCCCAGGAGCCATTGGCTTCACGACTAGTTGGTAAATCTCTGCATTATGGTATCTGATATTATTTGTAACAGATTTATATGGTCCCTTTAAGCCCGTTATGTCGCAATACTTCTTAGTAGGTTTCAAAGATGGTGGTCCAATAATATTATAGCAGGTAACTTTTGGAACTTTTTTATGTTCTGCACAAAATGTGTTTATTCGCTTGAACTCATCTGACATTAGTTGTCTGACAGGTTTATGTCTCTTATTGAATTTCTTGTTAGATTTACTATTTGTGTTGTGTTGTTTAGAATTATGAATTTTTTTGGATTTGTAAGGCGATGGTTGTGGTATTTCATTAGGTTCAGCAACAGTTCTTAACCATTGGAGTCTTTGATCTGACATATCAAGCTGTTTCACTCTTTAGATTGCTAATCTTCTCTGGGAATTGAATTGTTAATATAATGGAAGATAATATATTTTGAGAAGTCGAGAAAAGATAAAGTGCAGTTGCCCGGACGGTATGGCTGTACCAGACCGTAAACTTTCAAAAGTTAAAGCATGGCATCGCTTAATTAGTAACCTTCAACTGAATTTCATGCTGAATTATGCCAGTTCACAAGGTTACGTGCACTTTCATAAGACGTTTTTTTGCTTTACAGCCGAAGCAAATAAGGAAAGGAGGGTTCGAAGTTTCCAACATGCAGTTGCCGTCACATGAATTGTTACAAAGATACCTTAAGTTCAATTTTTGAAATTAACATACGTCTATATTCACCATAGTTCACCAAATCCATGTCTTCGATATGTCTTAAATAAACGTAAGACAATTCATGACCTTTAATGGTGAGTTGACACTATCGTATCACGTAAGCAACTTACTCTGCTTACCACATCTGTTCGATCCAATTCGCGGGAGCAATCAGAAATTCCCGTTTTGGGACACCCCAAAATTCCTTTTCTCTAATACCTTCCCTTTTTGCTCGTGCAAATTTCTTTTTTGTTTTTCTAGGGTAGCTTTCTCGATGACAACTCCCTTTTCCCCTCTGGGTATCATCCGCGTTTTGAAAGCGCGGGAATTACTGTTTTGGGCAACGCTCGAGAGTTGCCGTTTGCCGTTCCGATGGGAAAATTGCTCTTTACACTATGTAACCATCTCGAAGTAACTGAAGAACGTTTAGGGTAAATTAGGGTTCTTAGACTGGGTTGTCATCACTCAGTGTGATGAAAGGCATGGAATTGTAGTGCGATTGAGGGTGTAAAAACATTTCCGCTTAGGGTTGCTCATTCATCAAAACCACAATCCTGGAAAGGTTGAAGTGTTAGCCCTACTCATTAGGGTTTGGGTCCCGTGAGCATTGTGGTGAATTTATTAGTCATGAAAATTTTTTTCAGTTTTTCTTTTCTCTTCGTGTTTTTCCATTTTTTTTCATTTACCTTCAAGAATCGTTTGTGATTCTCATCAATTATATATAAATAATATTTTTCATTGTAATTCATTTTTTACTAAAAGTTAGTATTTTTAATTGAATCGATTGATTTGCTTTTTCAGTTTTTTTTTGCTTTTTAATAACAGAACTATAATCCTGTTTTGTTTTACCACTCTCTGTACCTCATTTTAATTAAATTTATAAAGATTCATCAATATGTCTGAAATGGAATTACCACCAGTGTATACCACTGCCGCTAATGATTTACGTTCTGATACTTTCACTACCCCAACTGAAGCTATGATTGAAGCTGCTCTTCAAGCCTCTATTGGTGATGCTGTTTATAATGAAGACATTGATACTGTTAAATTAGAAAAACATGTCGCCAAGATGGCCGGTAAAGAAGCTGGTTTATATTGTGTTTCTGGTACACTTTCCAATCAAATTGCTTTAAGAACTCATTTATATCAGCCACCATATTCTATCTTATGTGACTACAGAGCTCATGTGTATACTCATGAAGCTGCTGGTTTAGCTATCTTATCACAAGCTATGGTTGTGCCAGTTATTCCATCAAATGGTAACTATTTAACCTTAGAAGATATTAAGGAAAGAGTAGTTCCAGAAGATGGTGATATTCATGGTGCTCCAACCAAAGTTATCTCTTTAGAAAACACTTTACATGGTATAATTTACCCATTAGAAGAATTAATTAGAATTAAAGCTTGGTGTATGGATAATGGTTTGAAATTACATTGTGATGGTGCTAGAATTTGGAATGCTTCGGTGCAAGCTGGTGTACCATTAAAACAATATGGTGAAATTTTTGATTCTATTTCTATTTGTCTTTCTAAATCAATTGGTGCACCAATGGGTTCTATCTTAGTTGGTGATTTAAAATTCATTAAGAAAGCTAACCATTTCAAGAAACAACAAGGTGGTGGTATTAGACAATCTGGTATGATGTCAAGAATGGCTATGGTTGCTATTGAAGATAAGTGGAAAGAAAGATTATTAAGATCTCATGCTTTAGCTCATAATTTAGCTGAATTCTGTTCTAAATTACAAATTCCATTAGAATCACCAGCTGATACTAATTTTGTTTTCATTGATTTAAAGAAAGCCAGAATGGATCCAGACGTTTTAGTTAAGAAAGGTTTGAAATATAATATTAAATTCATGGGTGGTAGAATTTCATTCCATTATCAAATTTCTGATGATGTCTTAGAAAAATGTAAATTAGCCATCAGTGAAGCTTGGGAATATGCTAAATTACATCCATGTGATCAAGATGGTCCAACTCAAGTTTACAGGAGTGCTTCTACTGAAATTGATATTCATGGTAACGCTATTGAAGAAGTTAAAAAATATAAATACTAATTTTTTGGCATTTATCATTTTTTTTCACTTTTCTCGAAATGAAAACTTCTTATATTTTTTATAAATTATTTTGTGGCATTGAAGATATATTCTTAGTTCTCTTTCTTTTTTTCAAATGGGTATAAAACATTATTTTCTCTTTTTCTTCATATTTTTGTTGTTGTAATGCAACGAAAAAGTTAGGCAAGAATGGAGTTAGTACATTTGAGGATCATTGGTTTTTTTATGGTTATTTTATAGTTAAGAAAAAATATGATACTTTTTCTGGGCTTAATACGCATGAGTTATTACTTGGGTATCAATTCATAGCTATTTGTTTTTTTTTTGGCAAATATTTTAGCTGTATTATTCCACCCTATTGACGTGGGACGAAAGTGATAAAATTTATGTTGTTTTGGCATTTATTTCATCGACTGATATGTTTGATTCTTTTGGCATAGGAAACATGATTTTTTGTAGTTATTACGATTGACTGTGGGTGGTGTGTCCTCATTTCCACTTTGTATTGCAGACAGGGCTAGGCACTGCACGTGCACACTTTTTATATACATAGTTCTTAGTAAGCTATATACTCGCTGTAACATGAATCTCGTGTGTTTCATACATTCTGGTTGCTTTGTTGCGTAATACCCAATCTTCGTGTACTGGTGGCTGTAGATCATTTTGTGTGTTGCCATGGCAATCGTGGGTGTCTCTTTTCTTCTTTCGAGAATTGTGGATTTTTTTTCCACTTTGAGATGAAATTTCATTATAAAAATGAACCTAATTTGAAAATTTAACCAAATCGCGAACTTCTTTAGCCTGCATATTTTACCCTCTTTGCCCCATATATTTTTGAAATGTCTTCACCAGTTGTTGTTATCGGTACTGGGTTAGCTGGTCTAGCAACCGCTAATCAGCTAGTCAATACTCATAAATTATCAGTTGTTTTAATCGATAAAGCTGCCTCCATTGGTGGTAACTCTATTAAAGCATCTTCAGGTATCAATGGTGCTCATTCTACCACTCAACAGAACTTAAAAATTGATGATAATGCTGAATTATTTTTCAATGATACTGTTAAGTCCGCTAAGGGTAAAGGTGTAGAATCATTAATGACAAAATTATCTGAGGACTCACATTTAGCCATTGAATGGTTACAAAATGAATTCGATCTTAAATTAGACCTATTGGCCCAATTAGGTGGTCATTCGGTACCAAGAACTCATAGATCATCTGGCAAATTACCACCTGGTTTCGAAATTGTGTCTGCTTTATCTAAGAATTTGAAAACTCTTGCTGAAGAGAAACCTGATTTGGTTAAAATTTTATTGGATTCCAAAGTAACTGACATCAAATTAGACGATAATAAAAGTGTGCAAGCAGTTGAATATACTGATAAAGATGGTAACGTCCAAATTATCAACACTAACAATGTTGTTTTCTGCTCTGGTGGGTTTTCATTCTCTAAAGAAATGTTACAAAAATATGCTCCAGATTTAGTATCATTACCAACAACAAATGGTTCACAAACTACCGGTGATGGTCAAAAAATTCTAGAAAAATTAGGTGCGGATATGATTGATATGGATCAGATTCAAGTACATCCAACTGGGTTTGTTGACCCAGAAGATCGTCAAGCTGGTTGGAAATTCTTATGTGCTGAAGCTATGAGAGGTTTAGGTGGTGTTCTTTTAAATCCTATAACCGGGAAAAGATTTGTCAATGAATTGGCCACCAGAGATGTTGTCACCAATGCTATTCAAACTCTATGTCCAAAGGAGGAAAATACTGCTTTATTAGTATTAGGTGAAGGTATTTATGATGTCATGAAGAATAATTTGGATTTCTACATGTTCAAAAAATTAATCAAGAAGACAACTTTAAGTGAAGCTGTTTCACATTACAAGTTACCAATTTCTGCTGATGAATTAGCTGAAGAATTGACTAAATACGTAAATGATGACGTTGATCTATTCAAACGTCCATTAGTGACCAAAAATTTCGGTTCTAATATCACTAGTGAAACTAACATCTTTATTGGTGAAGTTACTCCAGTGGTTCATTTCACTATGGGAGGTGCCAAGATTAATGTCAAAGCAGAGGTTATCAATAAAGATGGTTCTGTCTTAGCTAAGGGTTTATATGCTGCCGGTGAAGTCTCAGGTGGTGTTCATGGTGCAAATAGATTAGGTGGTTCCAGTTTATTAGAATGTGTAGTTTATGGTAGAACAGCTGCTAATTCCATTGCTGCTTCAATTTAGCTGAAATCTGTTACCAGAAACGTTTTTTGATCTTTATATAATGACATATAGTCATAGTTACATACATACTTCGATACAGAGGTACATAGGTTAATGTGGTTTCTCAACACATCGAAAATATCGAGTATTTTTTATACTAAGTTAATTCATCATGTGAAAATTAAAAAAAAAAAAATATTATGTATGCTATAAATGACAGATATGAAATGAGCTCACTAAGACCATTATTTATATCGTTTGTAGATGAATCAAACAAACCTCTCTTTGTACATTCAATGTCTTATACACTTAATGATGTTAACAATACTTTGAAATTTAACACATTCTCAAATATCGCATTAGATTATTTTGACAGTACATTGTTTCAATGGAAATCAACCAAGGCAACAAATCAAACTTCGATCAAATTGCTATTTGATCTTGAAGATGTATCTGTATTTGCTATGTGGGTTAAGTTGACAGGATTGAAAATTATAATTGGATTCAATTCCAATAGTAGATTCGCTTTAAATAATGATCCATTAGTAGCACCTATTTTTGAAAAAGTGAAAAGATTGTATGTTAAGGTTAGATCCAACCCATTTGTGGATATCAATGAAAACAGCGAACAAGATACAATAGAGAAATTGAATGAGCTTTTTGAAAGGGAATTTGCTTCTAGCACTGACGAACAGAAAAAAGCAGAAAGTGCAGAGGTACCGGACAGTTAGAAGAAACCATCCGTATCTGTTTCAAATCAAGAACGTAAACTGTTTGGCAAGATTGAAAGTTTACTGTTACTAAGTGTGTATTATAAATTTCATTTCATTAATATGACGGTCACTTTTATATAAATGTATATGTCTTCTCTTTATAAAATTATGCATGTATTTTTAGATTATTTCTTTCTCTACGAATCTGTTTGATCTGTATATACTGGAGGTTGATTTATCTTTTCTAGATTCCTGAAAGTTGGTAAGGATGGCATTTTTTGAAATAATTCTTTAACTGGTTTATTGATTATTGTGTTGGTAACATACGGTCTTTCAACTTGAATACCTGGATGTCCATTCTCTTTGTATTCCCTAGTCTTTACCCATTCGGTAGAATTTATCCTTTTATACTGACCAGGTTTCCATTTTGGTTTATTAATTTTGAATTTTGATAATAATATGGGATCAATTGTAGGCTGCATTGGATCATTTTTATTTATTTGGCTTTTAAAATTTGTAAGATTTGAATTCAAAAGGTAAAAAGTTTCATAATCTTTTATGATATTATTTATTACTTGTATGGGTAACGGGATCTCATTACCTAAATCATCGAGAAATTCATTTAATTTCACAAAATTTTTATTACTTTTTTCGTACCTATAAAATAGAGTCCAAAAGTCGACTGACTGTTTCACTTGATGCATTTTACTAAATTGATTAAAATATTTTCTGGTTTGTAAATTATTCTTATTTATAAGCCAAGTTTGCTTTATCAATTCTGTTACAGCAATATGAATATTACCATTGTTCAATATCTTAGTCAGAAGATGTTCATCTTCATCATACCCATTGCCCATAAAGTTCATAATGCATCGAAACAGTAGGTCAGAGTAAGATACTTGTGTTTTATTGATAGTATCTGGTGGATCCTGTAAAGTTGTGGGGAATTCATGTCTTTTTAAAATAGGCAAAAAAGTTTTCAATAATTTTGAACTTAATGAAGGATCATCACTCCAATGTTCCATGTACTTACATATCGTTTCGAGTAATTTATCAAATGAGAAAGTTTCATATTCAACATCATTGAGTTTTTCCTTTATAAAACTGATATATTTCATTCTGACCTGTATTTTATCTGTCGGTAATAATTTTATAGCAGTATCGTATTTTTCGAAAATTTCCAATGAGGTACTTTTGCGGTTTAACCAGTCAAAATATTTAATCCAAAATCTTTCTATAAAACAACAGGGCACTAAGCAACGCTCAAATACAGATTTAATTAAAATATCTGGTTTTCCATTTTCGATTAAGAAATTCAAATATTTATCCCAATTGTCAATCTCAGTTTGCTTTAATGGAATTAAATTGAAAAAATTTTGTTTAATTTTACTTTCAAATGGCCAAATTTCACTTACAGTTTTTTGGTTATTTTTAACTTTCAACTGAAACTGCTTAAGCTTTTCGGTAGTTTTGATTAATTTTTTATATGGTTCCACATATTTAGCATATTGATGTAACGGTATACCAATTATGTAATCATATATTGGTATCAGATCACTTTGCTGTTTTGTTTCAAAAGCGATCACTAAATCCCAAAACGGATGAGAGTAGAATTGATAACCTATAAGTTTCTTTGCTTGATCAACTTTGGCACGGATTAACTTGATATCATCTGGGAAATTCAGTGTCAATACTTTTAAATAGTCCATCCAAAGCTCTAAGCTTTGTGGGAAGGCGTTTGTAGCAGATTTTAAGGTATCTAATGATGTTTTCAAATCATACAATTGGTACTGTACTGCAGTGAATTTTTTCCAATAACCGAATAGAAAAGGGTATCTAGTTAAGACCTCTGTGAATATAGACAGTATAGCTTTTTTGATATTATTTTCTGGATTTGGATACCTTTTGATAAGTTTATCGATGTTAACTAATACGGTATTTATTGAATCAATTTGTTGCCAGTTGATACCTTTATAGGATGCCACAAACTCTTCATTTTCCTTAAGTAGCTGTAAATCAAGCTTTGACAGGGCCTGGCCTGCTGGCAGCCTTTCCATTATCCAATGTTGAAAAGAATTTGTCGATGACTTACTATTCACTATTGCGTATAGCTTTTAAAGTGTTGGAAAAATAAAAAAAAATGAATTAATATTCAAATGTCACAATATACAAGCATCGCACTTGAAGATTAAAGCTACATTCTCCGTAGTGAATAATGCATATTTGAAAGTCTGTAATGCTGTTTTTGTAGCGTCTGTATGAAAAATGTTGGGCGCAGAACACCTTCTGGTAAAACTCAAGTGCTTGTTTCAGAAATGTTTCAAAATTCAGAGATGGAACTGCAAACAAAACAGTTGTATATATAAACAAAACACTCTTATTCCTTGGATTGCTATGGTCCATGAGAAGAGAAAAAAAACTTGAAACTTATTATCCACTAGGGGCATGTTGTTAATGGATTTCTTCTTCTCAAAGGACGACGACGACTGTTGGTTGAAACTACAGAACTCAAAGACATTTGATAATTTGGACCTGAGTTTATTCAGAAACAAAGATAAAAAAACTATGGTATGCTACATAGTTTGTATTTGGGGGTTATCCATACTGAAAGTAGTCATGTTGATGTCGGATGTTTATACTTGTATAAAGCTATTAGTATTTAATACCTGGTCAAACGAATACATTCAACCATATGTTCCATTTAAGATAAGTAAATGGCTATTCAGTATATGTATCATAGTTTCTATACTTCTAGTCCTTTGGGATATAATATACGGTTACCAAATGTATAAGAGGAACATAATATCCCTGAGTTATATAAATGTTTGGTCTCGTAATATTAATTGCTTAAGGCAATACGAGATATATTGTTTGTTTGTTAAAATAACTCCAAGTGGGCTTAAACAAAAATTAATATTTCTGGCATTCTTCGAACTTAAAAATTGTTCTAGGTTATTATTTGCTGATACACCAAGGCAAATTATTAATGGATTAACATTATGGTCAGTATTATTGATAAAAACTAATACTAACCATAAAAATTTGAAAGACTTTGATTCACTAACTGGTATTTTCAAGAAATTCCATTGGATATTCAGAAATTGTTATGAAGAGGCTGTCTTGTTAATATTCATGTTATTGTCTTTCCTTATTTGGTTGATATTTATATTAAAATTTTTAGTGGGACTTATTGCTTATTTCCAAATATACTACAAATTGGTGAATAAACATCACTTTAATAGCTTGAAAGAATATGTTTGTATCACTATTTGTTATAATATTGACTACTTAACGGAAAAATATCAATTTAAGAAGTTTTATTCCCAAGTATCGCTACTAGATATGGAATTAGATACTGACTTGGATGATTCATTTGAGAGTTTATGTAGTGAATCGTTCAAAAGTACTTACAATTTTGATGTAAAGGATCAAGGGAAATTAACATCGATGATCATAGTACCGGATAACAACAGAGATGCTGAATTGAGTAGGGTTATATTTACTAGAACTCCTGATACATTAGCCACAATCCCGAGCTATTATTATACTTAAAATTGAAAAGTACGATTAAAAATTTGTATTCTGCAGGTTTTATCAAAACCTTTTTCGAATTTAGCTGCGGGTCTATTGCCTGATCTTTCAAATCATCAAATAAAATTCATGATAATATTCATATACAACTATATTTTTACATGGAAAATATAAAATAACACTTTCGTATAGTTGACGACCAGTAATGCTCAGAGGTGTTTTCAATCTTATATTTCAAATTTTTTTGGTTGGTTTAAAAATGTTTTATCTATTGTTTCTTTTTTTCACTCAAAGATTCATTTTATTCTTCAAATATTCTTCTTCTCTTAGCAACTAAATCTTTGATACGGTCATTCGGTTCATAAAGACCATATTTTCTAAATCTTTTAACTTGTTGATTCATTAATCCGATATCACCATTAGCTTCATTTAATTGATCTTTCAAGATATTTTCCAATTCAATGAAATATTCCTCACTTAATATGAATTTCCCACTGTTATCAATTTCAGTAAATGTTGAACCAGTAAATCTTTCATCCAATGGTGTTTGATAACCTTCACCTTTATTTAAGGGGATACCTGGATTAGCAGCAATTTTTAAAAGACCAGCTTTAAACAATGGTACAGTGCCACCGTATTTCGTTGTCATATAACTATAATAATTTTGTTGATAATCATCCATTGATGCCTTCTTAGAACCAATCCAACCAATATTTTTCAACATTGCTTTCATATCATCACTTCTTCTAGTTATATCATAATTTCTTAATTTATAAAATTTAATGGGATTGAAACTTAGTGGGTTAACAAGACCAAATTTACAGAAAAAGATGATTAAACCAATTTTGATAATATGAGCTACAAAGAAACACCATTGCGCCATAGGAGAAGAATAATTTACAGTAATTTCTTCACGCAACCTTTCAGCAAACATTGGATTATTGGAGTATTTATCTAATAATGGTATGACTAATTTGGATAATTGATTGGTTAGACAAATCCCAGGTGTTGGTGAAATAACATCAGGTAAATCTGTATATAACCATGCAGATAATATGATACCAACTATCAAGATTGAATTTCTATTATAATCCCATTTTGGTATAATTAATTGACCGGGCCAAAGTTGTTCAAATAATGGCTTATTATTATCAAGTTCAACTAAGTACTGGTTCTCATTGGCATCATAACTATTAACTAAACAACCACCTTCAGTTAAAACACCTGGATGCATTGATTTATAATATTTTGTTGGCTTGTAATTATGGAAAATTGTTGGTCTAAGTACCATGATATCAGATAAAGTCAATTTTAACTTTTCCTTCTTATCCTTTACAATAATAGTATCCGGTTTAGTATCAAAAATTTTTTGGATTCTTGTATTTATTGTATCTTCTTTAGATATTTGGAAACAGTAATCGCGTTCAGCATCATCACATAATCTCACTGACACTTCCATCTCGATATTACCTTTTCCTAATATTCGTTTTTTAATATAATTTTTACCAAGTAAACTGCAATTGAGTTACCTTTACTATTCTAATTTCTGGCTGAGACCAATTAGATTGCAGCAGAATAACAAGAGTACTTTTTAGAAGTAAAAATATTAGAATTGTATTAGTACAACAAGTTTTATATACAAATGAAAACCAAAAACAAAAAAAAAAATAGAATGAGGAAGAAAATTTACGATTTCAAATTTCGACTTAGTAATTTCCAGTTGATGTTAGCAAGAAACACGGCTGGTAATTTTCCGTTTTCCTGCTGCACGTGAGGGATCGTGTGCAGTGACTTGCATACAAAAAATCAGGGGTCGCAATGGGAGAAAAAAATTCTTCGGTTTAATTTTCTGGGGTACAAAAGAAAAAACGGGAAATCCTAAAGGGGAAACTCTGCTCAAAGGCAAGTTGAAAAGTTAGTCCGTTCCACGGAATTTCAAATTTGTCTGCCCAATTGATTTGTCAAGTGTATTTGTCAGCTTTGTATATTTGTCAATTAATTTGTCATCTGAAAAGTCCTACAAAAAACAATTAAAGAAATGTCTCTGTCTTTGATTCAGTGAAATGATATATATCTCTTTTCGGTATTTTTTGATAAACTGTCTTGCATTGAACGCGATTACTTAACCGTCGGTTTATATTTGATCTATAGAATATGATGCAATTCCTTTTAGTTCAATTTTTAGCTAGTGGAAATGACAGATACAATTGAACACTCGTATTTCAAATCTAGTCCATGCAGGTTAGTTTCATTGTTGTTATGAAATATTCAGTTTTTGTCTACTCAATCAGATCGGCCGAACGAATGCTTTAATTTTTTTGAAAAAAAATTAAAGATATTTTTTTTCTTAGTATCTCAAAACATGAAAGACAAAAGCATCGACTAATCGAACTAGGTCAAAAAAACAAAAAATGCTTATCGAAGAAACTGACATATTTTTATATCATCTGACGTTACAAAAGCAAACGAATTACATTCATTCATGCCTAGGTAATTTTGTTAACATTAACGGGAACTATGAAATTACTAACAGAACAATTAATAAAAGAAAGCCTTTACAAATATGTTTAGCTACGGAGACTCATTTTGAAATTTATGATTTATCGAAAGGAACGTTACACTTGCTGGGCGACCCAATTTCAGTTTGGGGCTCAATACGAACAATGAATAAATTAACTATAGAAGATAGTTTAGATTACGTTGTCATAACAACAGATTCAGGTAATTTTTCTATAATTCAATTCAAATGGGTTAATGGTAAACTACATTTGGAACCTATATTTATCGAGACATTATTTAGATCAGGTATGAGAAGATTATCTCCAATTCAATATTGTTCCATAGATAACAAATCTCGTTGTATTATGTTTTCAGCACTGGAAAAAAATAAATACTGCTACTTACTTAACTATGATATTAACAATATGAGTAGTAACAAACTTGATTCGAAGAAATTCAGTCTGAATTCACCATTAGAAGTTTCCAATAACAACTTCGTTACTTTAAGCATTGTTAACTGTGAAATGGACTATATCGATAATCCATGTTTTGCATCTCTAGAGATGGATATAAATAGAGATTACAACGGTGAACTTGATCAAGAAACCGATTCCAGTTTCACTAAAAGCCCTTACCATTTAATATTTTACATGCTAGATTTAAACCTTAATCATATCATAAAGAAAGCTGATTATAGCTTATCAAACAAATTGCCAAACTTTATTTTCGGTTTACCAGATTTAGAGAAATATCATATAAAAACGAAATTTGATGAGAATGATGATTTGACTAATCCGTTTGTCATAATCGGCTTTGAGAATAACCTGGTTATCAAAGATTTGAATGGTTTTTACAATATCAAAATAAAATTACCTCAACGAAATACCGAAAAAGTTAATGCTCCAATACGTATCATCTCAGCTAGTATTCAAAAATTAAAGAATGATTTTTTCATCTTGTTGCAAAATAATTTTGGTGATCTGTATAAACTAAAAATAATACCAAATAAAGAGGACAGAAACCGACCTTGCTATATCATAAATTATTTTGACACAATACAAACGACAGAAAATTTTCATATATTATCAAACGGATTACTGTATTCAAACTCTGAAATATATGATAATGTGCTGTACCAGTTTGAAGATTTGGGTGGCAACGAGAATCAAGAAATTTACTCGCCATCTTTGCATAAATTAAATAATTTGAGTATTATCAAAAAACAAAACTGCTTCAATCCAATGATATCCAGTTGTTTGATTGATAAAAATGTCCCATATAGGTTAATCACAAATATTGAGGATGGTAAATTGAATATTTTCGAAAATGCTGTACAAATGGAAAAATTAATTGATTCGCCATTACCACCCAATCCACTAGATCTATGGACCCTAAAATTGAGTACTCTTGACAAGACGCATTCGTTGTTGGTATTTGCTTTTAACCAGTCCACAATTTTTCTAAATGTCCAAGGCGATTCTATACAAAACTTGAAGTTGTCTGACCCGTCACCATTTACTTTAAAAAATGATTTGACGCTTCATATGGCGGTATTGTCACCAAATATTATAATACAAGTATGCAAAAATCAGTTTAATCAAGTAGTTACCACCGCAGCTGATCCAAAGTTTGAACAAATTCACCAATGGTTCCCACCTGCTGGTATCCATATCGTCTCAGCTACATCTACCTCGACCCAATTGATCCTTGCTTTGTCGAATAATGAGATCCTATATTTTGAAATAAATCCAACAACAAAACGCAGCTTGATTGAATCTGGAAAAGTGTTGACTATGGACACTAGAATTGTTCGTATTGCGACTGATGAAAGTCTACATAGATCAGATTTTTTAATTGCTGCTACAGCTGGTGATGAAATGGTGAACATTATTTCCTTAAATACAAAAGACACAACATTTTTGGAAATTATTGCATTTCAAAAAATGGATGGTGCAATAAATGATTGTCTTTTATTTGGAAATACGATACATGTAGGTTTGTCTAATGGTATATACGTCAAATCTCATTTTTCCAAAAGAGATGGTGCAATATCCTCGACCTCAAATAAATTTATAGGTAACAAAGAAGTCTTCTTAACTCTCATTAACAATGTCAATCTGAGACTAAATTTGGAAGAAGAAATTGAAAATGTAGAAGATGAAAATGAAGATACAGACATCAATAAGCAGGATGACGAAATAATACTTGACTCGTGTATTATAATTCGTTCTGAAAGAATCTGGATTTGCTACGAAATTGATGATGTCTCATATAACAGACCGTTAGCACTGCCAGAAGATATAATTACTTTCCGGAAAATTGTACAGTTTACTACGAAAGAAATTCAATCTAATGGAGTTTGCTGTTTAGCCTCACCTAATCAGCTAGTTATCAGCAGAATCCAAGATTTTGTTTTTAATAATCGCTGGTTCAATCATAAGGAAATTGAGTTTGTCAAAAGTGAGGATGATGAAAACAACAAGATAGTTGAAAAAGTATCACAGGATAGGCTTGGGAATGGACATATTGATGAAGATAATGAGGAAAATGATGATGATATTGCTGAAAGTGACCAGAAACTGAAATTTGCGAAATATCGAAACAAGAAAGTTCTTCATTTGAGTAATGATAATATTCTGGTAATAGAAAATAGCATAACACAAGAAGATGTAAACTGTAGAGTAGTACTTTACACTGCAAACGGTTTACTTGTTAATAACTCAATCTCTAATGAGTGCCATCAAAAGTTACCTTCCATTAGTTGTTTAGCTGCAACATTGACCAAGTTTCCTGGAGCTAACCAATATATTGTTATTTCCACGGTAGACGGAAAATTACTAACATACGAACTAACTATTGAAATATCCACGAAGAGAAAAATAGAGTCATATAAACTGGATTTTGTGCATGAAACAGAAGTCCATGACCAAATTTATAATATGGCGCCATTTGGTGATCAATTACTGGTACCACTTCTGGGTCACATTGTATTGTATAGTTTGGGTAAGAAACATTTATTGAAAAAATCAATTACTCCCCTACTGCCATCTATTTCAAAAATAGTTGCCTTGGATGTATGGGAAAGTAACTTAATAGCTCTTGGTGATATCCATGAATCTGCAACAATTTTTCATTTTAGTAAAGAAGAAAACAAATTTTATGCTTTAGCTGATGACATTGTTAAAAGACATGTATCAACATTGAAATTTATAGATGAAATGACACTTATTGGCGGTGATAAATTTGGTAATATTTGGACTTTAAGATTACCAGAAGAGGCAAATGATTTTGAAAACTCAACCCAATACAGTACATCTAGTATCAGTAGTAATATAATGGAGTCACCGTATAAGTTAATATTAAAGAATCATTTTTACGTAAATGATATTCCCTTGAACTTCCACATTTCTAACTCCCTTCAGATGTCCGATAGACCAAATATTTTATACACTGGATTACAAGGTACAATTGGTATTTTGTGTCCATTGTTATCTAAAGGGCAAATAAAGATTTTGAAAAAACTTGAAGACAGCATAAATAAAATTGAGTTACTTGTTCACGATGCTCTTCAACCGTTAGAAATTAACGATGAAGTAAACGAAAATAGTGACAACAGTGATGATGAAAATATTGAAACAGGTTTAGTGGATTTGTCATTACAAAGAAAAGAAAGAATGTTGACGAAACCGCAAGGTTATAGTAATATTTTTGGCAAAGAACCATTTTATTACAGATCTTATTACTCGCCAGTTAAAAATGTGATTGATGGTGATTTATGTGAAAAATTCATGAAGATGAATACTGTTGAACAGAACCTGATCAGTAAAAAAATTAATAAAAAGATGAATGAGGATGATGTTATGAATTTTGTTAATGAGATAAGAATGAACAGTATGTAGTAAAATTATGTATACAATTTTTGCTTTAAGATAAATATATGTATTTCTTGAAAGAAACTAAAATGATAATTTTTTTATAATATGCATATGGGATATTAAATATGGTGTTCAAAAATGTATATATTTTTGATAATAGTGGGGCATTAATTGTTACAGTACTATTTACAGTCGTGAGATATTTCCAACATTCAATGTTGATCCAATAGAATGACTTCTATAAACATTATCTATCAACCTATGTAGTATGAGGCCATCAGTTAAAGTGGGAAAACCCTCATGTTCAAATCTTTGTAAAAGAAATTTTGTTGGTAAATTTGGTATGTTTCTAGTATTAAAGTAAAAATCTGCAACAGATTCATATAATCTGAAAACGTTACCGTTAATGGCGTTGTAATTTCGGAGATGATAAACTTCAGTTAATTCTTTACCAGAATCGTACCCATTTGGCATGCCATTTTTGGTATTTTCATCATTGTCATCGTATTTGACACCGTTATAATATAATACAAGATTTGAAATTTCGATAAAGCCTGCATCACCTTCTAATTTGATATCACCTTTTGTACCATGAATGTCAATAACCATTGTCTTTGTAAATTTTTTGGTAGGTTTCCCACCTTTTATTGAACAAGATATTGGTACATTACCCTTTAATAAGGTGCCTTGAAATAATAGATGATCTGGTACAGTTTTTTGAATTTTTTTACCCAATTTATTACCATTGTCATCAATTAATTCTTGATTTGGAATATTATTGAAAATCATACTATTAATTCTTCCAAAATATGAGCCTGTCATATATTGAACGATGTCGATAGTATGGCCAAAAGTATTTATTACCAAATCCGTACCTTGACCAGCATCAAATATGAATGATGGTATTTTCGAATGTCTTTCATAACCGAACCAACCACCATTTCCAGCAATTTCAATTGAGTTAATATCACCGATATAACCTTGTGATATTAGTTCTTTAGCTCTTAAAACATAAGGTGATTTCCTGCCTTGTAAACCTACAATGGTTTGAAGGCCCCTCTTGGACGCAGCAGAATATATTAGTTCTGTCTCTTCGATTGTGCATGTAAGAGGCCATTCAACGAATAAGTATTTCAGGTTCTTATTCACTTTGGAGATTTCAATTATGGGCATCAAGATACTAAAATGTTGCGATGTAGGTGATGTTACAACGATCATATCTATGTTTGTATACGACGCGAACGATTCCAACGTTGGAAATGCTGTAGCGTCATTCAATTTCAAAGTGTTGACTGTTTGGAGCGAGTCTTCCAAATTTGGGTTATAGATTGCAGTAATCCTAAATTGCGATGATAATTGTAAGATAGCAGGGTAGTGAGTCTTTATGGCCCAACCTGACACAATCGACAATCCAACAAACCCCACCCTCAATGGACCAGAGTTCGGTACTGTGGATACAGAAGACCTCTTGTTATAATCCATGGAGTTGGCTGGATCTATAACGAAGAAAGTTTCATCTTGTTCCAAAATCGAATTTATTTCTTCATCGAAGAAATTCGGAGTTCCGTGCACCGACGATGGGGTCAGCCCTAGCATGTTTGGTTAGGGTTTATATTAGGGCTTGAAGCTCAGGGATTGGAATGATTGTGATCCTTCTTCTTGGTAACAAGGTATTATTTTATTATATTAAGAATACATAAATTAAATATTAGATGGGGAAAGGATGTTGATAGACATCCTCGAAAATGGAAGGATCGACACAATTGAATATCTCAATTGCCTCATGCTTCATTGAAGAAGAACTGTAAAGATTGCTCAATATGACGGTCTTCTTTAAGGTTATTGACCTTAAAGCAGAGACGATATTCAAAGGAATTTGGAAATAATTATTAAATACAAAGGAAGTAGAATGGATTTTTTTCAATAGCTAGATTGCTATCAAGACGACAGCAACCTTTGATAAGCCAAATTTTTTTTTATGGTTTTTTGAAAAATTTACCATAATTAGATAGATTCTTCATCTTCGTCATCGTCACCGTTATTTTGTTGATTACGTCTGACAGTGAAAAATTTGATTCCTTTTTGGTTTGTTTCACTATTGGCTGGGGTAATAACACCGCTGTTGTTGGTTAAAGTATTGCTAGCATTTTCTTGTGCAGGTACTGATAAAGTACTTGAATTCTTTTTAATGTCAGCCTGTGGAGCAACTGAGTGCTCTGGAGTACTTTCCATTTTATCAATCTTTTCCTGTAATGAATCAATTTCATATTCTTTGTTGATTACTGGTACTGCTGTATTTTCATTATTATTAACAATTGTTTCATCAATATTAGCAGTAGGTGCTGGGATTGGATATGGATCAATTGGTTCTGGTACATTTAAAACATCATTATTCCTGTGGAAGAATCCTTTTTCATTGGAGTAATCGTTGTTATTGCCCTTTCTAGCTAAACACCACCAATAACCAGCAAATAAGGTATTACAGAATGATACTACAGCTGATGCCCATGCAATACCTAATAATGGTGCACTAATCTTAGCAGAAACATCAGCATCATGGAAGGCATTCCTAGCTAATACAGAAACTGCCGTTTGTAAAACAACGGCAACAATATTGAAAATGGAACCTACAATTGATAAAATTAATACAACTTGGAATATTCTTCTTGAACAAACTGCAATGAAATATAACAAAAATGCGACACCAATAAATGCTAATGAAATCCAAAAGAAACAGAACGCAAATCTACTTAAGTAAAAGAAGTGATCACGATGTACAATGAATTTATGTGGTACATTAACAGTAGTATCAAAATTATCAACAGGGGAGATTGGTGTAGCTGGAGCTAAATGTTCACCACAAGTGGTGATGCCATTTTGAATGGAGCAAGCACCCCAAAAGGTCCATCTGGTAGTATTTGGTGCATTTGCAATATTACTAGTATCAGCTTGAACCCAATAAAACCTATTAATTGGATATTGTGTTAATGAACCAGATAGTATAATTAAAATTAATAATAATGTATTACCAGCTAAAAATAAAACTGATGCTAAACGACAAATCGTTCTCAAAATTGCACCCATTGCTTGAAAAAAGTTATTGTTTATAACAGTCAATTTCTGTGTGTTTTTTTGTTTGTCTACAGTGACTATTTTGATGCTAAATTTTCACCTTTAAACCAGAAATTATTGGCAAATGACAGTTGAAAAACCTGATGTAACGCTTAACAGATTGGGTTTTAAAACTAAAAAATATTTTCAAAATTGTTTTAATGTTGAGTAGTGTTGAATGATTATTGAAATGGGCTATGTGTACTTTTTAAATAAGAATTTTTCAAACATGCAATATGAAAAATAATATGGAAAAATTCGAACAAAAACAAAAGTTTAAGGAGCTAAATGGGAAAGCCGCACTACTCAAAGATGAAATTCTTGGGGAAAACAACAGAAAGAAAAACTAATTTAATGCATATTGTTATTGTATTTGATCAAAATGGTACCATTTTTTTTGGTTTGCCTCGAGAAAAGTTACCCAAATAGGGAAAACAAAAACAATGCAGATATTATTCATTCTTGAAGTTCGTTTTACCATCAAAAAAGGAAATCTTTTACCAAGAAAATAATCTTTAGTGACTGAATGCAATAGTTGTTATACCAGGCAGGTGGGGAAGCTAGACTTATTGAATTGCTTTCATGCCAATCCATTAAAGAAGCTGTTCTCGAAAAGAAAATGTGAGCTAATTGAAACGTTTAGCTTCCGCAAGAAAACTGCCCCAATATATTTTAGTAGTATGTTTTTGCTTCTCCAACTATCAAATACCTGTTCTACTCAAGGATGACTCTCCGTTTTGGTCAATGTCCTCATCCTCATTGGGATGGAATAAAAACAAAATACTATTTTTGGAAGTCATTTGCAGATTGGTAAACTTTTCGTCCATTTCCGGAAATAGTTTCCTGTTTAGGCCAGGTTCCTTCAAATTAGATTCAAAAGTAACGTCAAATGCCTTTTCCGGAAGTTGTTTTCCTAAACCGGTAACTCATTCCGAAATCGAACAAATCGTTTGAAATGCCATCTCGGAAAGCTTCTTCACAATTGGAAGTGAAAAAAAATTAAAAGATGTTGGAATACTACCATAACTACCTGATCTGTGAGACAATTAGAAAAAAAAAGGTGAAAAATAGGAAACCATCAAAAAAAATGAAGAGAGAATTCAACAATATAGAAATTGAGACTCCATATCCTGAATCTATCAAAAGAATAAGATTTCAAAGCGATAGTCTTAATAATTTTGGCGTCAACAGTAATAATAATAACAATAATAAAACATGCAATTACCAAAACAGTAGCATGAAGATTAATAACTCTATTGCCAGCAGTAAAATATGGTTATCTAAGTATATTGTGGATGAACAAAAGCTAAATCAACTAGAACAAAAGATCGACTATAGCAATTATGGTAACTCTGAATTAAGCGCTACTACTAACATAAATAGAAACACTAACAGCACGTTCGAAATTATGACACCAATTGCTACGCCGCCAAACCAAATAGCGCCTACTGATTCCATTTGTAGCACTAACGACAGTAGGAATCTGCGTTTTGATCCAGATTGTGAAGTTGAAGAATATATGTTAAGAGGTTATGAAAATTTCGATCAAGGTATAACATCAATACAATATGGTCTATATGATATGACCCAAGAAGAACTCGCAATGCTAACAACTAATACTAATGAAGCTATGGCTGTTAACAAATTCAATAATTTAGAATTCGATGTTGAAATGATATAATAACCGAAATTATACAAAATAGAAAAAAGCTAAAGGAATAATTTTAGGGAGTATTCTTCTCTAAGAATGACAGATTACAATAGAGGCTAAGACAGAATAAACGCTTAGAGTATAATGTAGAGGGGTTTCATAGTCTTCCGTGACGGAGCTATATTGTTGGTTGAATTTAGCCAGGACAAAGTTTTTATAGACACCAGAAACCTTAAGCACACTCAAAACAACGAAACGTTTTGTTTAAAATCATAGGGATGAACTTAAATGCATAGTATTTATAATCAATTAATATAACGTTACATATAGAAATGATCATGATGAATGCATCGTCATGATGCATTAGTAAATAAAAGCACGCTTCACGAAATTCACATTTACATTTTTTTTTTGAAACGCGAAATCATCGATGAGCTCATGATAAAAAAAAATCTAAAAAAGTCTCCCGGGGGCGAGTCGAACGCCCGATCTCAAGATTACTTTGAGTTGAATTTACACATTACAGTCTTGCGCCTTAAACCAACTTGGCTACCGAGAGATTCCTAACAAATGTGTTACGATTGGACTTTACTAATATGTTTTAACAGTTAATATTTTCTGATCTAGTTAAATTGGATCTTTAACTAGTAATAATTCTTTTTAAGCTGTCTGAGCCCTCTGAACTTTCTGTGAACTCTCTGAACTGTGAACTCTCTGAACTCTGGTTATATAAAACTATATAAAACGTGCAAACAAATCTCAACTGGAAAGATGATCCCTTTTATATCAAATTTATAACTCATTCATTCAATCTCTTACTATAACAATTTACTCATACACTCTTCTAAAAGCTTCTCATCTCTTATCGGGGTCATTACGTCCGATAAGGCTTCATTTTATCAATCACAAAACTCTGCTGATCACTCTGCGGTAGTTAACATTCGAGAGGCTTTCTCAACACTAAACACTAAACTCTAATATCCTCTCACGGGTTCATTACGTCCGTGAGGCATTCACAATACTAATCATAAAACTCTTATCACACTCTTTATCAAACTCTTATCACATTCTTCTTCGAAACTCAACAATCTTTCTTTACAGTACAAACGCATTAACTCTAAACAGTCATCAATCATACATTCGACGAAGGTAACATAGGTACTATCGAACCATTCCGAATGATTGTTATGAAACAATCACTCAACCAACAATTCGATTTCCAAATGTAAACTTATCTTGCTGACAGAGTCAACACATAAGTTCCCTTCATTGTCGTTCACAACTCTCTTATTCTTATTCTCATAATACTTTCTTGGTATTCCAAATAGTAGCTCTGAAATCATCTAACAAATATGGGAAGAACCATTTATTTCAGACAAGTGTTCATCATTAATCTTT
Organism: Grigorovia humatica; assembly: GCA_030462875.1. Lineage (NCBI taxonomy): Eukaryota > Fungi > Ascomycota > Saccharomycetes > Saccharomycetales > Saccharomycetaceae > Grigorovia > Grigorovia humatica. Next base: position 93,674 of record JAMSGM010000024.1, on the reverse strand, counting down.
GAAAAGTTAAAATTCATTATAAATTATGACCTTAATGTAAAAATAAAAATATACTATATTTTGTCGCTGTCTATATAAAATAAATATAGAAAATATATAAAGAATTAATGATGAACGAACTGTCGGAAACAACGTTCTGTTTGTACTATTTATATAAAAATAATTTCTGTCCTAATTGATGATTTGGACAGATAAAAAGAAACGGTAAAAAATTTTCACTTAATGTTTTGATATTACCATTTTAGATCACTACTGTCTCATTATTTGTTTGTAATTATGTGTACACACACAAACACCGTAGTACTTTAATTATTCAGCAAAATAAAATGGGAGTTCAAACCAAAAATACCAAATGATCAACACCAATTAATAAACTTGATCTTACATCTCCTAAACACAGAAAGAATCATTCACCACATTCGGAGTACCTGCACGTTAACTCATCTAATTATCTTTGTCATCTTGATCATCTTCAATCATCTTTAATAACTATTCATCTTGATCATCTTTTCATCTTTTATAACTTATTTCTCTTAATTATCTCTTCAATCATATTTATTCATCTTAAAATAAAACTAACTTATTATTCACAAAATATAAATCTTGCCTCATGGGATCGCATACAAACGGTAGTTCCTTTCGTTACTTAACATTTACTATTTCGATTCAATCATATCATCTGGTCATAATAAAAATCACATAGATTAACCAGGTAAACTATAACAACCTCAATCCTAACGTATACAAGTTCATTAAAATCACTTAACTATTACCGTTCGTAACACAAACGTTAAGAAGACTAAATTTTTAACTAAGTTATGTAAACAGGCATACTTTAAGGTTGAGGTTATTATAATTTACCTGGTTGGTCTATTTGTTTTTTTATTATGACCAGATGATATGATTGAATTGAATCTGTAAATGTTGAAGTGATGAAAAGAAAAATCGCTTGTATGCGATCCCATGGGGACAGAGTTTTTTATTTTTTGTATAGTTTAGTTAGTTTTAATTTAAAAAAGATTAATTATCAAGTATCCTGAGATGCTGAATAAGAGATTGAGATAACAAGATGATTAAGAGATTCAAGATAATTGAGGGATTCAAGATGATAAAGATATTAAAGACGATTGAAGACGATTAAAGACCATTTTAAGAAGAGTTAAGTTAAGTAAATGAAAGTTATGAGTTTGATATGAGAAACCATGCTTTATCCAATTGAATTTAAAATTAGTTTGCACGTTTTATATAATTTTATATAAGCAGTCTTAGAGTATCATAGAGCCTTAAAAATAAAATAGATAATAGTAATTAAAGATTAGCTTTGATCAGATCAAATATCAATAGCTGTCAAAAACTTACTACGAAAACCTTCGTAACAAATATAAGAAGTTTAGGTTTGTCTTATGTAGTTAAATTTTGTCATTTTGTCCGTTCTTTCTTCTTATTTCCAATCTTAAAAGCAGTTGGTTTATTATTATTCGTTGTATATTTTATACAAGAACTTTACCAGAAATTTTTCTGCATTAGTAATTGAACTTTTTGAAAGTGGTTTACCACTCGAAGCTGCAAATTGTTAAACAAGCATTAAATACTAAATCGAGCTCTGTTTCTTCAATAGAATTAGTAGGTGGGATTAATGATACAACTACGTAGTACTTTTGCTACCACTATATTAGACGACCCTTCTGTATACCTTAGTGAGAAATTATTAAGGGTATAAATCCCCCTATCGATAGGATTTGCCATAATCATAAAAGGTTTGTTTCAAGTTATTATTGTACTTTATTGTTAGTTAGATGGTCCAACTTGGCTGCTTCTAATATTAAAGGTTATTATTTAATAAAATGGTAAGCTCTTCTAGCTACTAATCATGCTGTAAAGAGTAATTTCTTCCATTTCCTTTTCTCTGATGAATATTAATAGTATACATAATTTTATTTAGGTAAGTAAATAATAATTCTATCAAAATTGTTAGCTATTCTAGCCTATCCAATGTGCTCAATCTTTCCAGCATTACATCCTTTGATATTTCTTGTAATTCTCCCGCTAAGAAAATCTCATCTAGTACCATATACACTTTATAGAAATTGAACACAATGTCTAATTCACAGACGTTACCGAAAAATGCGTCTAAAACTTCCACGAATAGATGAATATGAGATAGGTAAATTGATTCCTCATCATTAATGTCTACACCCATTACAAAATACAAGCCGGCATACCTTTTGTAAACCAACTTGGCAGAGTCAGAGAACTCTACGAAATTGCTCTGATGTCTATGATCACGACTACTGATCAATCTGTAAATTTGAGCAATAACTTCGTGATTCTCACTGTTGTTCGCTTCCAAGTGAAACCAACGCACAAGACGCACAATGCCTTGCTTATTAAAACACAGTATAAATTTGATACTCATCTTGTTGGGCTGTTATTACAGTTTTTGTTCATAGAGATGGGAAAGATGATCTGAATATAAATTTATGATAATATTTAATTTTGAAATAGTTTTATATAGCAAAAAAATTCAAAGTCTTGATGAATACAGAATACAGGGTCAAATTGGCCATAAACAACGAAATCAGAGGGAATTTTGTCCATTTGCCAACAGATATCGTTGATGAGCTTTACTCTAGAGATGTGGACCTTCAAGACTACTACTTCCAGATCGATTCGAAACAGCAGTTTCTGTCTTGGGATGGATTGGAATCCACGTACACTGATTGTATGGAGGTGAATGCCGCAGTTGCTACTCAAATGGGGATCCTGTCACAGGTTGGGCAGTTTATCGGCATTGAGGTTTTGGTGTTTGGTAAACATGATAAAGTGAAAGATGTCTATGTGGTTCCCGTGACAAGCGCAGACTGGGAAATAATGGCAAATAACGTAAGTTTGTTACAGTCTGAACTCATTCAGTATACAAAATTAGTTTACTTAGAAGGTATCATTACTTGTTACATTGGTAATAATTTGACTTGTCAAGTGAAAGTACAAAAAATTGAACCCGAAGGTTTGACTATTGGTCAATTAGTTGAAGGTTCATTAGTAATTGTGGAACCCAAAGTACATGTGAAGAGGAAAGATATTTCTAAAATTATCGAAATATCATCGAGGATTATGAGAGGTCTGATTTGGTCGGTTGAAAATGAAGAAAATGTTGTGATTATAGGTAAGGATCAATTTATATCCGATTACGGATACATCACAATGCTAGACAAATCATTGGCAGATAAGTTAAATCTGACAAGACGAATTGCGGTGAAGTTTATCAAGGATACTACCTCTAATATTCCATACAACCACTTTTGTATGTCTAAATCATTGTGGTTTTCTTTCTTACCAAGATTTGAAAACAATGGAATACGTTTCAAGCTGAATTTTATTACAAATAATGAGTCACCATGGAATTTTCAAGAACACATGCTTCATTTGAAGATTAAAGTATATCATTCTAAACCTATAACAGAAAAATCTAAAGAAAAGATTATTAGTATACTGTTTGAAAGGAATACAATTAGTCATAACACTGTGATAAAACATATGGAATCGAATAATGATATAGCCTATTTCTTGTTGGAAATTTTTGATCGTAATGACACAGTGATACCTTATTTCAACATGAGTTCCATTTCGATGGACAAAATCCAATTTATAAATGTCAATTTAAAAGAGGAAATTATGACACAAATTTTAAAACACGAAAATGAGAAATCGGTTTTACAAACTAATGAAAGGAAATTTTTAACTCTAAATGATCAAATAAATAATATAGCTGATTATTTATCATCACCACTTGTTTCTTCTGTTGGGTTATTAATGCATGGTAAATTAGGTATTGGTAAATCCTCCAATTTATTCAGATTACAAGAGTTATTACTCTTTGTGCATACATGTCATGTGCAATATATAGATTGTGATACTTTACTAGAAGGTTTCAGTTACGAAAAAATGGAGAAGTTTATTGATAATGTGTTAAATGAATCATATTTATATCAACCTACAGTATTATTATTGGATAATGCTGATTCAATATTTCATCAAATTCATAACGAAGAAGCAGGTACTAGTGCCAATGAAATTTCAAATAAATTAAGTTTGTATTTTATTGATGAGTTTCAAAAAGTATTTAACAAGGATAACAGTAGTGTAAGAGTCGTGTTTACCGCTAGAAGTCAAAACCATCTGAACAAATTATTTTTTGATAGTCATTTTATCAGTGAAGTTTATAGTTTAAAATATCCAAACAAATTGGAGAGAGCAAAATTTATTGATGCACTAATTGGTGATCCTGATTCATCAATTGTTTTAAATTTTGACAATACTTTGAGTAGCAGCGATATTGCTTTAGAAACAGATGGATATTCATTAAATGATTTGGAGAATTTAATTTTCAAGATTTATTATGATTGTCAGTTAAATGATACCATTAACATAACAAATGAGAATTTCACTAGGATATTACAAAATTTTACTCCAATGGCGTTACAGAATGTTGCCACACAGAAACAACAACTTAGAGTCAAATGGGATCAAATTGGGGCTTTAAAGGATGTAAAAAAACTATTACTAGAAACATTGGAATGGCCCACTAAATATGCACCAATTTTCCAAAATTCAACTTTAAGGTTAAGATCAGGTATATTATTATATGGATATCCTGGTTGTGGTAAGACATTATTAGCTAGTGCTGTAGCTCAATGTGGGTTGAACTTTATATCAGTAAAGGGACCAGAAATATTGAATAAATATATTGGTGCTAGTGAACAAAATGTCAGGGAGTTATTTGAAAGAGCGGAATCTATCAAACCATGTATCTTATTTTTTGACGAGTTTGACTCAATTGCACCTAAAAGAGGCCATGATTCTACAGGTGTCACCGATAGAGTTGTTAATCAATTACTGACACAAATGGATGGTGCAGAAGGCCTAGATGGTGTGTATGTTTTAGCAGCTACAAGTAGACCAGATTTGATTGATCCGGCTTTATTAAGACCAGGTAGATTAGATAAAAGTGTACTTTGTAGAATGCCAACTGAAATGGATAGATTTGATATTTTACAGACACTGATTGCTAGCGAGAAATTTAGTATTGCTTGTGATGATAAAACAAAAGTAGGACTTTTGCAAAAATTAGCTATTGAATCTAAAGGTTATTCAGGTGCAGATTTACAAGCTTTATGTTACAATGCCTATTTGAAAGGTATTCATAGAAAGCTAAAGGAGTACACAGAAAATACTGATAATACTGATGTGGATCTTAGTAACCAAGATCCACTAATCGAAAAAATTGATTATTTGGTGAGACGTAAGATTGAATCTGATTCAGATAGTGTCGAAAAAGGTTTCAAATATACTAAAGAAGACATAGTACCTATATTACAAAACATCTTACGTGAGGGTGATGATATTGGCGGTTTCGGTAAAAAAGCTGCTTCGATATCAAAGGGTGTTAATACATTACCAGTAAAAAATAAAACCGAATTAACTTTAGATGACTTATTGGGAGCCGTTAAGGAAACTAAACCAAGTATATCACTCAAAGAATACAAGCATCTTTCGGAGATATATAACAAATTCCAAAATAATAGAGATGGATCGCTACCACAGGGCAATCCTTCTCATGAAACAGGGTCACGGGTTTCACTTATGTAAGATGTTGCAGTATGGCAGGCCATTCCAGTATGTTACACAGGACACAGGGGCATATTAGCCCAAGCACATATCTGAATGACCAATGACATTTTGCAAAAGTAGGAGGCGGTCCCCCGTTATCAACCACCGCATGCATCGGGGTGCAACATGCACGTTTCCTTCTAGACTAGGCCTTCCAGGGTGAAGATTAGCTGAGGTTTCCTGCGGTCACGGGACCAGCAGGGCTGTTCCTTCCGGAGTGAAATCTCCCCTCCGGCGGCCCCGATTCAGCCGGCGGTATAAGAATGCGGGTTTTTCCTTCCAATTTTCGGAATGATACGAACGGTAGAAAAAAATTGTCTTTCACGTGCTTCTTTTTCCATTTTGTGAAAAATTGATGTTGTTGTGATGAGATTGCAAACTGGACTGTTAAGGTTATCTTTCATTCTAGACGCCTATTTATTCACGTTATAAAAATCTCACGGGGAGTTCCTGAGTCTTCTAATTTGCAGGGTTTGTATTGTTTTTGACTTGGGCTTCAGCAATAAAAACTATTTCTTTTTTCCTTTCTTTTGTTTAATTGTTTGTCTTCCTTCTGTTTTAGAATCCTCGAATCTCGAACTTTTGTTGCCTGAAACTTTTTGTTTGGGCTGGTTTTTGTTTTTTAGTTAAACAACTAAAAGTTTGTCTGGGTTGTTGTCTCGATATAACAAGTTTTTTTCCTTTTATCTTTCTAATTAACCGCTAGAGTCCTAAGCTAAGTGGCTTCTCCTGTTGCAAAATGGTCACTGAAACGAAAAAAACCAAATCAAGCGTTTCTGCTTTCAAATCTTTCGGTAGAAAATTACTAAGTGCAAAAACGTTTAGCAATGATACCATTCCGAAAAGAACGGACTCGGCTAAGAAACCAAATCCTTTGAAGAAAAGATCCACTTTAGCTGTAGATACTAATGTACGTTCTCCAAGTTCAAGTATAAAGATACCAAACAAAAATGATTCTGTAAGGAATAGAACAAGCTCTATTAGTGAAAGGAAACCATTAGTTTATAATCCATACGGTATGAATACTCCTACTTTTAGTCAAAATACTAATAGTAATTATAGTAGTAGTTATCAGTCAAATTCAGCTATTTCTACTAACGGCGCTAATGGTGCTAAAGATCCATCATTTTACCTACATGAAGGTTCACAACACATCAGGATTTTGCAACTACCTGTTGCAAATCCAAATGATTTTTTACCTGATAGATTCAAGCAAATATCTACCCAACTATTAGATAATTTCAAATTTGAGAGTGATCATAAAATTATTGGTACTGGTGGTTCTGCTGAAGTGAAAACAATTTTAACAAAGAGTAAAAAACCAAAAATTTATGCTTACAAGAAATTAAATATGATCTATCAAGAAACTGATGAACAGTATTATAAACGTTGTTCTAAAGAATTTATAATTGGTAAACATTTGGCTACAGCAAAGGGTCTAGGTAGTATTAACATTATTGGTCTTTATCAACTTTGTAAAGTACCCACTACATCTGCTATGGTAAGAGGTTGGGGTTACGTTATGGAATTGGGTCACTTTGATTTATTTCATCTAATGAGTAGATTAGGTTGGAAAAATGTTGATAGTAGTGAAAAATACTGTATCTTCAAACAAATTGCCATGGGTATAAACTTCATGCATAAGAATGGTATTGCTCATCGTGATTTAAAACCAGAAAATGTTTTAATTTGTAACGATGGTGTTTGTAAAATTACAGATTTTGGTATATCAGCTTGGGGTCACATTGAACCATATGATTATTCAAGTCCCATTAAAATGTGTGCTGGTATGATTGGTTCACCACCTTATGCTCCGCCAGAAGTTATGATGTGGGATACAAAAAAAAAATATCCTGAAAATCTGAAAAAAGAGTTTGATCCATTTTTGATTGATTGCTTTTCGTTAGGTATAATTTTAATGACCTTGCTTAATAATACAATACCATTTATTGAATCATGCAGTAAAGATTCAAAATTTAGAGATTTTGAATTGTCATACGACAAGTTTATTGAATATAATAATAAATTTTTCAGAGAAAAAGGTAATTACAAACCAGGACCTGGCCCAGAATACACTTTCGCGAAATTTTTCAAAGATACTGATGTTTCCCGTGTTGCCTGGAGATTAAGCGATCCTAAACCGGAAACTCGTTATACTATGGATGATTTATGTGATGATCCTTGGTTCAGTAAGATTGAACTTTGTGTAGATCCTAATGATGAGGAAAAATATTCATTTATGGAACCAGTTCTTTTGCCACCATCTGATCTTAATAATATTAGTAATAGTGTGACAAGTAGCACTGATGGGTTTTTAACTGATGATGGTGTTAATACCAATGGAACTGGATATATTTCAAGGTCGATGATTGATATCGCCACTACTCCAAATCTAAATAAATTCACTAAAACAGAAACATCATCTTCTGCTAGATCAAATTCTGTATCATTCTCTAATGATGAATCAAATAACTGTAACAGTAATAAGGTGTCTGGTTCAAGTGTGGGTGGAAGAACTAACAGTAACCAAAGTAACCATAGTAGTGCTAGTATTCGTAGTGAACACAGTAATAACAGCACAGTAATTAATGATGAAACTAGTTTGGCACCAATGTCAGGTAGTACACTACTAAATAAGAAAGAAACTAATCTTTTCACATTAAAGGAGGAAGAACCAGATGAAACGGAAGATAATAGAGAAAATATTATACCGACAGATTCCAAGAAAGCAATTGTTGGCGATAATGAAAATTTGGGAAATACAGATGAAATTGAACTAAAAAAAGTAATACCCGAGATTATAAATCAAGTTAGTCTATTATCTACACAGATAGATGCTACGTGTACTACAACCAGTAGCGTCGATGATAGTCACATCATTAAACGTAGCTCTACTACGAAGAGAATGAAAAAAATAATTCATCATCATTTGAATGTAACAAACAGTGTCAATAATACAAGTACATCATATTCCAACTCAATGTCGTCAATTGCATCTGGCGGTTCTGCATCATTTAGAAAATGGTAAATAGCGTTTTTATAAATCTGTATATTAGTAATATCAAGAATACACAATCTAAATGATTGTATAGATCAGTCAGATCCTGCTTGATTGCCTGAAACTTTTAGTTTGTAACGGCACAATGTGGAAATCTGAATTTTTTACGCTTTAGGTTTGAGTCGGGCTTTGATCAAAGCTAAAATTTGCCAAGCCTAAAAAACCTGAAATACGACGCAACTCTCTCGCCTTCTCCTTCCCGAAGGATTCAATTTTTGCGGCATGATAAGGCATGAAGGCTGAAAATCTTGAACCATTTCGGAAGAGTCACCTGCTCAAGACTTTATTTTTTTTATGCGGCCGAACAAATGCTTCAACTTGTTGAGAAACACCACAGTTTGTAACCGCCAACAGGTAGAAACAGCAAAAATTTAACATTCTTGTGAATCCAAAACATGCGTCCGCGTTAAGTTTGTTTCTTTTCTGGAAAAGTTTCTTTTTCCCGTTTTATCTCTAGTTTTGAATCTTTTTCCGTTTGTTTCCCTGCTTGCCTTCGAAAGTTTCCTTTTCTTTTGTTTGCCTCATCGAGAATTGGAAATTTCAACACATCTTGGTAATACGATTACTCAATAAAGTTTTTGCTCGAGCAACAATTCTATTTATTTCATTTGCTTTCTACTTTTGAATGTATTCTTTTGTTTTTCTTTTTGATTATTGAGGACAAACTGTGAGATCTCAAAGATATATTTTCATTTGTTCGTTTTAAACTTCTTACCGCAATTATCATTGATTGGAGAAAGACATCAGAATTCTGTCCAGATGAGGAAAGTGTTAAGTATTTTAGCTTCAAGATTGCAACGAAACCAGTTGAAGAAAATTTTCATAGTCCTTCTTATTTTACAAATCGCAATATTTTCTTTCAATTTATCTAATGACTCAAATAGTGAAAGAACTTCTTGGTTTAACAGAAAAACTGTTCTCCAATCTGATGAAGAATTGAAGCAAAATCCATACCTAAATGATCCGGACTACCAATTTTTTAGGAACAATGACGAGGCTTCTGTTACTGATAAGGCGAAGGAAAAGGATTCCTCAAATGATAATTTCATAAATAGTAAGATTGATTCTATCACTAACTCAGTCAATGGGTTTGTTAATAATGTCTTCACAGATAATTTAATACCTGTTAAAAAACTATACGAAAAATTAAAATATAATACTAAACCATTTTGGATCAGTGATTATTATTTACAGAAAAATCTTCTTAGTCCCACGTATGGTTCACACAAAAATGAAAAATGGGAAACAATCGATGACATTTCTTACTACGATTCTGACCCAAGACTATCTTGGACAGTTTATTTGCATCATATTTTAAGTAATGCTGATTCTTCAAATATTGACGCTAATTGGCTAATACCGTTTTCTTGGTATGATTGGGCAGATTTCCATAATTTAAATAAATTAATTTCGTTGAATAAAACTAGAATTACTTGTGAGTTCTTATATGAAGGTGCATTCCACAAAGAAAGTCTTTCTGCTGTTGAAGAAGAATTAAGTGAATATCTTTTTGACGCAGTTCGTGAAAAATACGATCAAGCAAAATGGTATAATTATGCACGTCAATTTGGCGATGAATATGGATTAACTCATTTGAAAAGCTATTGTGAGTATAAAAAGGACAAGCCCAGATTTTCAACTGGGCTAAAGATAAAACAAAGAAATGATAATTGCCGTTCTGAAGTGTATCAATTCCAATTAAGAAATTTTGTTTTGGATACTGTTGCAACACCAATTTCTATTACTTTCACTGCACATAATGATAAGACATATCAATTTTTAGTTAAAAATGACAGGAAAAATATGATTGAAAGTGATCTTTTAAAGGATTTCTTAGCTTCTGAAATTGTTCTTGAGTCTTCCGATGATAGTTTTTTTGATTATGGAGATGTCAAATTTGATCATTATGCCAAATTACAAGAATTTTTGGATAATGAAGATTTGTCAGATAAATTTTCAATTGAAGTTGAGGAAACCAAAGGTTCCAAGTTCAACGTTGATGCCTTAGTATTAGACGTTGACGATTTTGAGTTTGATGCAGAGGCTAAGATTAAGGAGTTAGAATCTTTGCCAGCTGAGGAAATGAATCCGCATTTCCAAAATTATTTGGATAGTTTAAGAAATTCTATTCGTCTTAATCCGGCGTTATGTCCAAAGTATTTCCATGAAAGTTCAAACATTCAGGCATATAGTGGTAAAGGTTGGCATGTAGATAGTAGATTTTATCATGGTGAAACAATTCATTTCGATGAGCAAGAATATGCTACCCGATTAAATTCAATGTATCGTGCATTTCAAAGGTTTACTTTGAAAAATGGCATTATATCTTGGTTATATCACGGTACTCTTTATTCATATTTGTATAACGGTGAAGCGTTCCCATTTGATGAAGATTTTGATTTAAAGTTGCCGATCAAACATTTAAATTATTTGGCACAATATTTTAATCAAACTTTAGTTTTAGAAGACCCCACTGAAGGTAATGGCAAATATCTAATTGATGTATCGAATTCCATTACTGTTCGTACACATGGTAATGGTGCTAATAATATTGATGCCAGGTTTATTGATATTGATTCTGGTATGTATATTGATCTTACGGGTATGAGTATATCAAGTGATGTCATGAAAGATTGCACTGATGCTTATGTGAAGGAAAAGATTAAAGAATTAAATATTGATTTAGATAATTATAAGATGGAGAAACCTGATAAACCGTTTGAATTGAAGAAGGAAAATATTGGTAAAATGAATATTATTCAATTGAAACAATATTCCGATAATCACACGCATGAATTTAGTGCATTGCAAAAGAGGAAAATCATGGAATTGTATGAAGCAGAAACTGTTATATTACCAGCTTCTAAATCACTTGAAAAAAAATTAAGTCCCGAAGAAAGATATGATTTCCATAGACGAATAATGGCACCAAATTGTAGAGATTTCCATTTTGCCCCACTCAGTCTTTTATCACCGATGATTAGTAGTTCATTCCATGGTATGACAAGTTTTGTGCCTCGAAATTCTATAACCTTATTATCATATGAGCATTCAATACCTGAACAATTTGGATATAGAACATTTGAAGATTGGTCGTATTTCCCCTATATGTTAGGCTGGGCAAAGACAAATTTTTTGGATAAGACGACAAATATAAGGAAATGGTATAGAGATTTTAAACCTTTGTACACTTCTTTATCCTTAGATGAAATGGAATTTTCTGACATGGTGACTCTATTAGGAAATGTTCTTGCATATAGTTCAGATCATTTATCGACATTTATTGACGCATATTTATCATTTGATCAAAACGCATTTAGACTAAAAGAATTATCAATTCAGTATGATTCTAGTATTACTACGGAGGAAAGAAAATTGTTATTGAAACAATTACGTGAGTATATTGCACCTCGACTAAAATCTCCTAAGAAAGACGCATTACTTTATCTTTATGAAAAACGTGCGTACAATGCATTGATCAAACAATATGATTTGAAAGAGGTACGAAAGGTTGAAAGAGAGATTGATACAAAGCATTTGAAGAAATATTGGAATCTGCTACAGGATTTAAAAAAAAATACTTTAGCATTATTTAAAGTCGCTGGTGCAGTAACCAGCAATAATGCTGCTACTGCTGAGAAAAACCCAGTGTCCCTCGATTTAAATAATGTTGGCCGCAATGACCTTTTCCCAAAGAACAGCCGTGACTGTGTAAAACTGTTCAAAGATGATTTTATAGAATAGGTTCAGTCTATTTATAAATATAGACAAACCTGCGGCATGTAGCCCCTACGTAGTTATATTAATATTCTTTTAAACACAGAACTAACCCACTGGCCAGTGGGTTAGTTCTTCTGTCTCCTCCCAACAAAGCCCTCCTTCCACAATGAGGGCTCACTAGCCTTGCCCTAATTTCCAGCAGGAAAAAATGTCCTTTACTGCCACGTTTTTCCATTCCGTGATTTACATCCGGAAATTTTCCGTCTTGTAGGGGCCCTTTGATCCTACACGGAAAAATGAAAAAATCTCGAATAAATTTCAGCATTTTGGTACTCTCACGACCAGAACTCATCGTTCAAACCTGTTTTCTCTTACCCATCCGCACCACTTTACACTGGCTAGAAATACAGTTGTTTGGAGACAAAACTGAGGTGTGTTTTGCTGGACTTCCTATACAAACTTCTTCATTTCAAGGGACAAATGGGAACATCTGTAAATCTCTTTAGAAGGCTGAGAATATTCCCTGTTAAGCTTAAAAGAATCTTCTGGAGCTTGCTTATCATACAACTCATAGTACAGGCATTTGTATGGTTCCCCAGGAAACATGATGACGGGTCCACCACCAGCACTTTTTTCAACTGGATCGAACCGGTCAGTAATCAAAATGATTATTCAGATGAGGAACAAAGAATAAATCCATATTTAGATGATCCAGAGTATCATTACTTCAGAACTGAAGATCTAAATAAACATATTTTCGAAAGTGAAGCATTGCCGACTACAGATCCGGAAGACTCCATAGCGATAGTTGATTCAGTTAATGACGTTTCAATAACGAGAAATGATCAAAAGTCTTTTTCTAAATTAACTACTGATAAGTTCGCATCCATTAAAAAATTATATGAAAAAGTAAAATATAATACCAAATCGTTTTGGGTTCATGATTATTATTTACAAAAAGATTTATTAACTCCACGTTATGGTACGCATAAATCATCAAGATGGGATAAAATTGATGATATTTATTATTACGATTCGGATCCACGATTATCTTGGACAGTTTATTTAAATCATATCTTAAGTAATGTTACTTCCACTGAATTTGATAAAAGTTCTTGGAAACTACCATTCTCTTGGTATGATTGGGCCGATTTCCACGACTTAAACAAACTGATATCTCTGAAAGATACAAGAGTAAGCTGTGAGTTTTTATTTGAAGGTGCATTTAATAAAGATAACCTTATAAATATTGAAAGGGAAATTCAAGGTCCATTATTCTCTTTTGATCGTGAACTTTACAGTAAAGATAGATGGTATCGATACGCACTTGAATTTGGTGATGAAGGCTTTTACGTAAGTATTTCAAACTATTGTGTTTTTCTAAAAGAGAAACCAAGATTTTCAACAGGTCTAAAAATCAAGCAAAGAAATGATCGTTGTCGTCCAGAAGTGTACAAATTCCAATTAAGAAATTTTGTTCTAGATTCTGTACCAATACCTATCTCAATGACTTTTGCTGCTCATAACGATAAGACGTATCAAATTTATTTACACAATGATAGGAAAAATATGGTCGAAACGAATTTGTTACAAAACTACGTGGATTCACAAATTCCACGTCCTTTTAAAAATGAAAGTTATTTTGATTATCCAGATTTACAATTTGATCATTACGATATGTTAACAAAATTCTTGGATAGCGAAGATGTATCCAATAAATTTTTAGTAGACGTTGAAGAAGCCAATGGTAATTTGATGAATGAAGAAGTATTGATCTTGGAGAAAGATTTATTTGATTTTGATCCAGAAGAAAAAATTGAAGAATTGGAAGCTCTTTCACCTAGTGAAATGAATCCTCATTTCAAAAATTATTTAGAAAGTTTAAAGACTTCAATTAAATATAATGCAGTGTTTTGTCCAAAGTATTTCCAAGAAAGTTCAAATATCCAAGCCTATAAAGGGAGAGGTTGGCATGTTGATGGTAGATTTTTCAATGGTGACATATTCAATTTTGATCCTCAAGAATATGCTGCAAGATTAAATTCTATGATCAGAACTTTCCAAAAATTTACATTGAGAAATGGTATAATTTCATGGTTGTCACACGGTACCCTTTACGGTTATATGTATAATGGTGAAGCATTTCCATGGGATGAAGATTTTGACTTACAAATGCCCATAAAGCATTTAAATTACTTGGCGCAATATTTTAATCAAACTTTAGTGTTAGAAGACCCCACTGAAGGTAATGGTAAATATCTAATTGATGTTTCTAGTTCCATTACTGTCCGTACTAAAGGTAATGGTGCAAACAATATTGATGCCAGGTTTATTGATATTGATTCTGGTATGTATATTGATCTGACTGGGTTGAGTGTCTCCAGTGCAATCGGATCAAATAAAGTAAAGAAATACATGGAGGAAACTGCAAAAAAGCTCAATATTGATTTACATGATTATGAACCTGGAGAAGATCCTGATGACTTAGAATTGACGGAAGAAAATATAGGTAAAATGAACATCTTACAATTAGACCAATATGCCAAAGATCATAAAGATAGATTCGATGATGGGCAACGCAATGCGATAAATTCAGTATTTCAACAGGAAACTAAAGACTTACCAAAATCTGATTCAGTAGAGAAAGAGCTGTCCCCAGATGAAAGATTTGACTTCCATAAGAGAATTAATTTGTTTAATTGTAGAAATGATCATTTCAGTCCAATAAGTTATCTTTCTCCATTACATATAACAAGATTTCATGGTATACCAGCTTTTGTACCCAAAAAATATGTCACTGCATTAAGAAATGAATACGGTGTTCCAGGTGAATACGGTTTTGTTAGATTTAAAGATTATGCATTTTTCCCATATATGTTGAGTTGGGTTAAGTCAAATTTCCTGAATAAGATATCTAATATCAAGAGTTTGTATAGAGACTTTCAACCATTACAGGATACTAAGAAATTAAATGAAATGGAACTTTCTGATATGAAAATTTTATTGAATAATATTCCAAATTATACCATCGAAGATATGAGTACTTTTGCCAATGTATTTTCGTCATTTGATCAACATGTTTACCGAATGAAGGAACTTGCAATTCAGTTCGATACTTCTCTGAGCCCTGAAAGAAAATTAGAACTTTTGAAATTCTTATATGATAATGTTGCATCAAAGATAAAATCACCATGTAAGGATGCTCTACTTTATACCTATGAAAAGAGGCTTTATGAAGATTTAATAAGAAACTACGATCCTAAGGACGTTGCAAGTGCGCAAAATGAAGTCGATAAATCTTATATTGAAAAATTTTGGAATTTATTGAATGATTTGAAAAATGGTAACTTAGAGCTTTTCAAAATTGAAGATAACGAATCCACTACTTCCAGTAGTACGGAGCTCGGAGACGAAGAAGATTTGGATGATTTACTACCTATACTTGATTTGAATATTGAAGGAAGACAGGATTTGTTTGCAAAGAACAGTCGTGATTGTGTAAAACTTTTCGATTTTGATCCAGTAGAATAAATCGTCGACGACTAAACTAAAAATATCGAAATACTTTTTATCAAGAAGGCTACATTCAAATTAGCGCTTATTAATTGGTATTGGATAAGGTCCAGGAATATTACTGCATTTGAAGTAGGTTTTTATCCCACTCGCTCATACTGAGTTTTATAGCATGGGTAAAACCCCTTTTAATTTTCCCCATTCGCGGATTTCCATTTAAATCTACTTTAATAAAAACTTTATGTTACGGTTTGTAATTTCATATCTATATCTACATCATTGTGCATATATATATATGTATGTGTATTGGATATCAATGTAGAGTTTTGTTCATTGCTTTGCTTGTTTTAATCATGCTTCTTTTAATCATGCTTCTTTCAAGTTAAATAATATAATACTTACATTCAGTGAAGTGGTCATTTTATGATCCTTCAAATAGGAGTTTTGACACGAGCCCACTTAAGATGTGAGAATTGTACTTCTATTTAGTGTTTTGTCAAAAAAGCTAGCTTGTGCTGGTAGCTGATCACATGACTAGTAGGGAAGGCAATAGGGTTTTGTTTATGCTGTTTTTCTTTATGTAAAGAAAAGTGCTAGGGTAAAGTAAATAGAGTGTTTTCAAATAATATTCAACCTGAAAATACCATCAAATTCCGGCATATTTAACACCATTGCTATTAACACCGAGGAAGAAAAAGGTGGGTAGTACGAAGGATCATATCAAATATCTAGAAAATCTTATTCAGAAATTCGACTTTCATCTGTTTTACTGAAGGTTTGCAAGCGTAAATAAGAGTTTTAGACGTTGGGAACTATGGCGAAAAAAGTATTCAATGGAACATGAAAATACCCTTTCTTCAGTGTAAAAACTCACTATTATTACGATATACAAATATATAGGCGCTAAGCTTATGATTATTGTTTTTGTTTTAGTGATTTTTCTTTGTTTAACTAATTCTAGGGTCAAAATTTTCTTGGTTTTCGCAAACTGAAAAAACTAGAAATGTTTACCAGGGTTTCAACAAAAAATTACCAAAAAATGGCTTTTTGGCATTTTCGTTACCCGCACAAGCGAACCCTTTTTGCCAAAAATTCTAACACTGTTTCTGTTACATTAAGAGAGGCAGCCATCTTGGAAAGGAATATTTTTCAAAGTGTTCAGAACTGCTTTTACGGTGATCAAAATGATATGCAAATGTTTTTTTCAATAAAATGATCAATTTTGCGAATGAAACTGTTTAAAGGAAAATCATCACCGCAAATGACGAATAAAAATAGTTAAATTGAACCCTTGTTTTTTCGCGATAATCGAAGTTTGTCACAAATTCGCATCGTCTTTGACAATTCCATTTTCCTGAATTTTTTTCTCAACCCTGAATTTTGCTTTTATAAAAATAGTGACATCCTAGATAAACCCTGTGCGACTGCTTAATGATGGAATAAAAATGTGCAGCGGAATGGATATTATTAGGTTTACCAAAGATTCTCTCAACTGAAGATGCAAACTGCCATCGCATCAGAATGCTGCAAGGATTGTGATTTGAAATCTCAGGGTTCGTTAACCTAGGGCTGTAAGTGACCATTGAGCTTGGCACAAACAGGATGACCTAAATCTCGTCACACATGACGCACCAACAACATTTGTCCTGCTGGGAAACCCTAATTTCGTGTTTGGTACCCACACAGGCGGATCTCAGATTTACATATGAAAAAGTCTTGGACAATCTCTTATTACCGAAACAATTTACTTGTAACTTTATCTTGAATCTTCATTCTATTACACTTCCGCCAGGGTCACTTTTTCAATCATTTTTGGGTATTGTTACAATTTTATTATCACGTCTGACTAAACCGCGTAAATCAATGAGCTTCAAATACTCATTACGAAAATCTTTCATTGTAAACTGATCTACATACCTCTAATTTTTTTTTTTTGATATCATGTATATATTATGATCTCAAGCACTAGTTAATATTTTTATAAACACAATGTCCGCACTTAAAATCGTACTGCTATATTAACTTCTCATCAATAAGTTTTAATATTTGCTTAAAAAATATTATTTATTATTTTCGAATGAAGCCTTTTGACACTTTACCTCGGAGATTTAATGGCTTACAAATCAAAAAACTCGCAATAATATTATTAATTTTACAGTTAGTATTGTTTTGCATTTCATCTTTCAGTAAAGCGAAGGGAACTTCATTTTATGAGTTTTTGGAATTAGAGAACCGTAGAGAACATATTCATCAGCATAATTTACCTATTAACTCACTTTATCTCGATTCTGAATTAGAATATTTTAGAAATGAAAATTTAGAGCAAGATATTTACTCTGAAAGTACCATAATTGGATCAGATCAA
Source organism: Grigorovia humatica (assembly GCA_030462875.1). NCBI lineage: Eukaryota > Fungi > Ascomycota > Saccharomycetes > Saccharomycetales > Saccharomycetaceae > Grigorovia > Grigorovia humatica. The sequence goes on along the minus strand of JAMSGM010000024.1, from coordinate 75,348 downwards.
CAATCTTCTAGTGGTTCATTCACTGATTCCTTGACTAGTTTTGTGGCTAGTATTTTCAAAGAAACTGAAGATAGTTTAGATTCTATAAGGACATTATATGAAAAATTAAGATACCATACTAAACCATTTTGGATTAATACTTACTCGTTGCATAACAACTTATTGACACCGCGATATGGTGCTCAAAATGGACAAAAATGGAATACACTGGATGATGTTTATTATTATGACGCTGATCCAAGATTATCATGGACTGTATATTTAAATCATGTTTTATCAAATAATGGATCTGTTGCTGAAAGTGAAGAAAAATTCTGGCAAATACCATTTTCTTGGTATGATTGGGCAGACTTTTATGATTTAAATAAACTAATATCTTTACAAGAATCTAGACCAACTTGTGAATTTTTATTTGAAGGGACTTTCCATAAGGAAACTTTATTAAAATTTGAAAAAGAAATTGGTGGTAAACTTTTTGATGGTTATCGTGATTTATATGATATGGATAAATGGTATAGTTATGCTCGACAATTTGGTAACCCAAAAATACTGGCAAAAATTGATAAATATTGTGAATTCTTGGCCGAAAAACCGCGTTTCTCTACTGGTTTGAAAGTTAAACAAAAATCAGCTCACTGTCGTTCCGAAGTTTATCAATTTCAACTAAGAAACTTAGTTTTAGAATCTCTGCCTACTCCAATATCAATAACTTTTTTAGCAAATAATGACTTGACTTACCAATTTTTTTTAAAAAGTGATAGAAAAAATATGATTGAAAGTAACATGTTACAAAATTATTTAGATTCTCAAGTTAAGCGTGAATCAATAAACCAAAGCTATTTTGAACTACCTGATGTTAAATTTGATCATTATGCTAAACTTAATGAATTTTTAAAGAGCACAGAAGTTTCTAACAAATTTATTTTGAATATAACAGAAACTGGCGGTGACTTGATGGATGTAGAAGAATTAGAGTTGACTGAAGACCTTTTCGAGTTTGACGTTGATAAGAAAATTAAAGAGTTAGAAGCTATTCCAAAAGAGGAAAGAAGTCCACATACTCAACTGTACCTTGATAATTTGAAAAATACTCGTCGTTCTCATGATACGACATGTTCAATTTATTTTAAAGTTAGTAATGGTATTCAAGATTTGAATCGTAATGGTTGGCATTTGGATGGAAGGTTTTATAATGGTGCAGTATTCAATTTTGATGAACAAGAATACCTCGCTAGATTAAATTCCATGATTAGAACATTCCAAAAATTCACATTGAAAAATGGTATTATATCATGGATTGCTCATGGTGCACTGTACGGTTATATGTATAATGGTGTGGCGTTCCCATGGGATGACGATTTCGATTTACAATTACCAATTAAGCATTTACATTATATGGCACAATATTTTAATCAAACATTGCTATTAGAAGATCCTACTGAAGGTAATGGTAGATTTTTGATTGATGTCAATATGTTTCTTTCACAAAGAACAAATGGTAATGGTGCTAATAATATTGATGCTCGTTTAATTGATGTTGACTCAGGTATTTATATCGATATTACCGCCCTTAGCGTATCTACCGAATTCCCCTCCAGTAAGATTCAAAGCTACATTAAAGAAACTACTAAAGAGATGAAGATAAACCTTGCAGAGTACCCTGTTAAAGAATCCAAATTAGAGTTGAAAAAGGAAAATATAAGCAAAATGGATATTATTCAGTTGAAAAGATTTTCAGATGAGCATCAAAATGAATTCAGTAAACGTCAACTAAACGCTATAAACGGAGTTTATGAAAAGGAAACTGTTGATTTTCCCAAGTCAAATAACGTTGAGAAAAAGTTAGCTCCTAGAGAGCGATATTCTCTGCATAAGAAATTGAAAATTTATAATTGTAAGCATTTTCATTTTACTCCACTATCCTATTTATCTCCACTACAGAATACACGTTATCATGGTATAAATGCATTTATACCAAAAAAATCAATAAATATTTTGAAAAATGAATATAAAGTACCAAGTACATTTGGTTATATTACTTATAAACATTATACATATTTTCCTCATATGTTAAGCTGGATTAAAACTGAATATCTTAATAAGTTGACAAATATAAATAAATGGTTTAGAGATTATCGTTCTTTAAAGAAATCTACCGGCATTAATAAGATCGATTTTTCCGATATGCACATAATTTTGAATAATATCATGAATTATGAACAGGATTCTAAATCAACATTTGCATTAGCTTATAATTCATTTGAGCAATCAGTTTACAGATTAAAGGAAATTGGTATTCAATATGATGATTCAATGGATTCCCACAAGAAACGTTCACATTTGAGCATATTACGTAAACACATTGCACCTAGGATTGGTAATCCAAGTAAAGATCCGTTATTATATGTATACGAAAGAAGAAGCTATAATCAGTTGAAGAAAAAATTTACATCTGAAATAGTCGATCAAGTAGAAAAGGAAATTGATCAAAAATATATCAACAAGTATTGGGAACGTTTGAATGGCTTGATGAATAGTAAACTAAATTTTTTCAGAGTCCACGATATTGAAGGTTCACACCATGACGTCAAAGCGGTCCATGGTATAATTGACTTGAATAATGCAGGACTCAAAAACCTATACCCTAAAAACAGCAAAGACTGTTTAAAACTTTTTGAGAAGGATCCAGCGTAATTAACATTTCATATAACTGCATCATTTCCCTTGCCTGGCACCACATTACTGTAACATTACGAAATCACCTTATATAATTTGTACGGCATTAATAAGCATATATCACTTAGGGTTTATTTAGGGTTCGTTGTTTCACATTACGTAACCGTAACGTCTTCGTTTCTTTTTTCGCAAACTGTAACTTGTCCGCCACCATTCCCACCTCGTGCGGGATGATCTTGAAGCTGGGAAATGTCCAACAGTTTCTTTTTCTTGTTTCATTTCGATTCTCCAACGCAAATTGCCGTTCAAGGCGTTCCTGCAAGAGTGTTTTGCACCCGAGTATGTTGTATGAAAGGCACGCAGAACCTCTTGGACACAACAGCCGGGAAAAATGCACATACGATGCAACAGATCCGTTCTTCCAAAAAACTTCCCGTTTCGGATAAAACTCAACCAAAAATTAAACTTCTCGAGCTTTCATGCAGCCCGCATTTCCTCTTTGGGCACAGAGACCGTCGTTTCGTATTTTAACCTTTTATTTCCTGGTGTTCTTTTTTTAACCCTAAAAGTCTCTAAAATTTTTATTTCTACCTGCAAATAAATTTTTTTTGTATTAACCAAGTAAACGTATTATTGATTTAAGAATTTTGTGTTTTTGATGCTTTATGCTACACTCAACAGAGCGCTAGAAACGATGGCACATATCTTGCGCTTAAGTGCTCGAGCAATCAATCGTCATCACTATAAAAGGATACTTGTTACTTTATTGATTTTACAAGTATTAATTTGTACTTTTATTTGGTGTGATGGTAACGATCGATCAGAAAATACTTGGCTGTCACCATTTACATTTTCCTTCAACACTAATGACGCACTCTTCAGTGCAAAAATATCTGATTCAAATAGTGGGGTGTGGATCGATGATCTATTGGATCAGATACGCGATGGTTCAAAAGCAACTTCAACCACATTGAAACAACTGTATGAAAAACTAAGATACGATACAAGTTTCACTTGGGTGGATAAATATACCTTACAGAAAAATTTATTAGTACCTCAAACTGGCCTACGTAAGAATGAAAAATGGAGTAGCATTGACGATATCTACTACTATGATTTTGATCCTCGATTATCATGGACTCTGTATTTGGATCATATCTTAACTTATGGTAACTCCACTGAAGATTGGGAAATGCCATTTTCCTGGTATGATTGGGCTGATTTCAAAGATATCAATAAGTTGATCTCATTACCGGAGAAAAGACCCACTTGCTTATTTTTGTATGAAGGTGTATTTAATAAAGATGAACTTCTTGCAATTGAAGAACAAATTGGTGAAAATTTATTTGATAGAATGCGTGAATTTTATAACCTGGAAGGTTGGTATAATTATGCCCTTCAATTTGGTTCCAATGATATTCTGCATAATATCAACAAATATTGCAAATCTTTAAAGGAAAAGCCAAAATTTTCCACTGGGTTAGTACCTTTGATGACAACTACTAGTGTTCGTCCAGAAGTTTACCGTTTACAGTTAAGAAATTACCTTTTGGAAACGGTACCTTTACCAATCTCTTTCACTTTCACAACTACTAATGATAATACATATCAGATATATTTGAAACCAAATAGAACAAACATGATTCAAAGTGAAATGTTGCAAGATTTTGTTTACAAACAAATCCCAATCACATCTTCAAATACTACCCTTTTTGACTCACCTGACATTAATTTTGATCATTTAAGCAAATATTATGAATTTTTAAACACCTTAGAGATTTCAGATAAATTTTTGTTGAAAGTGCCAGATTCTGATATCAGATATAGGGAAATGGATGAAATTGATTTGAAAGCAGAAGATTTCGAATTTGACATCGAAGCTAAAATTAAAGAATTGGAATCCTTACCCGCGGAAAAGATGAATCCACATTTCAAACAATATTTAAACTCTTTGAAAGCCACACGTTATTTTAATGAAGCTCATTGTGAAAGATATTTCCAATTAAGCCTTGGGATTCAAGGAAGAAAAGATTGGGGTTGGCATTTAGATGGTACTTTTTATAATGGTGATTTAATGGAGGATGATCCACAAGAATATGCAGCAAGATTAAACTCAATGATAAAAACTTTCCAAAAATTTTCTTTGAATAATGGTTTAATTTCTTGGTTAATGCATGGAACTCTTCTTTCTTACATGTGTAATGGTAAGGCATTCCCAAATGATGAAGATTTTGATTTAAAGATGCCATTGAAGCATTTACACATTTTAGCTCAATATTTCAATCAGACATTGATATTACAAGATCCAACAGAAGGCAATGGTAGGTATTTAATTGATGTAAACACATATATTGGATTCCGTGCTAAAGGTAACACACTTAACAATATTGATGCGAGATTAATCGATATAGATACAGGTCTTTACATAGATCTTACTGCAATTGGAACTTCGACAGGTTGGCCCAAACCAACTATGAATGATTACATAGAACAAAGAGCCAAAGAACTGAATATCGATTTGGAAAATTACACTGTAAAAACTGCCACACCAAGTTACAACTTGACTAGAGAAAATGTCGGCAAAATGAATATTTTACAACTTAAGGCATACTCGGATAAATACCCAGATGACTTTACCAAAGAGGAGAAAGAGCAAATAAAAAGGCAGGTTGCTGCAGAAAATGACTTCCGTAATTCAGATTCTCCTGAACATAATTTAGGCCCAGCTGAAAGATACGATTTCCATAAGAGGATTGAAATGTTTGCATGTAAAGATTACCATTTCCTACCACTTTCTGAATTATCACCCTTAGTTAACACAAGATTTCATGGTACTACAGTTTTCGTTCCCAAAAAATCAATAACAATTTTAAAGAGAGAGTATAATCTTTCTGATAAATGGGGAGTGGTGCAATTTGATGATTGGACTTTTATCCCATACCTAATGCAATGGGTCAATGTTAAATTTTTAGAGAAAACGGCCAATCTAAATGGTTGGTTTAGAAATTTCGCCAGATTAAATAATACTCAAGAAATCACAGAGTTAGAATTTTCAGATATGGAAATATTGCTTAACAACACTGCGATTTATCATGATGATAATAAATCCACTTTTGCAGACCTTTTCACATCATTCCACCAGTTTGTTTATAGATTAAAAGAAATTTCTATTCAATACGATAAGAGTCTTGATTTGATAACTAAAGAGAATCTATTGAAACGTTTACGTCAATATATATCTCCGAAGATCAGTTCTCCAAGCAAAGATGCAACACTTTTCCTTCAAGAAAAGAGAGCTTACCAAGAATTAACTAAAAATTTCAACTCTGAAGAAGTTACCCAAATTGAGAATGAAATTGATAGAAGATATATTGAAAAGTACTGGAATTTGCTTCAAGATTTAAAGAGTAAAACGTTAGATTTCTTGAAAGTTGAGAATGTGTATGATAATGAAATTGTCGCAGGGAAAGGGACAGAAGCATTAAACAATAATCAAAAACTTAATTTCAATTTTGAAGGAATTGATACCATATATCCGAACAACACCCGTGATTGTTTGGAAGTTTTCATTGAGGATTACCGATAATTATTTTATCACCTCTCCACACCAGCATAACATCCGAGAATACTCAATTTCTCAAAAGCATTAAAAAAAATTGTAATATATATCCTCCATAATAAAAGAAACAAAACTACAAGACGACTGTAAGACAACATTGGTTTTTGATTTCATATATATAAAAACATATTCTAGCATTGTATAAACTCAAAATTTAACGTTAGCAAATGTAAATCGATAACTTTGGTGAGAACCGAAGAGCCAAGCATAAATGATCAGCAAACTTGCAGTGTGTGAGGAACGCTGAAGAAGTTCCCAGCGAAAGTGAAATCACTTTTTCGATGACGTGCCGCAATCTTGTGATTAACATACATTTTCCTACTGTTGTTTTTCACTCGGCTGGATTTCTTAGTCTTCCAGCCGTTCATAGTTTGGATCGATGCGAGTCAGGTTTTTGTGATTTACCTGGAAGATAACACGTTCTAGTAATTTATTTCCAAAGTTCGCTTTCATGACAGTACAGTTCGGGCTATCGTTCAGGTAGAGTTAGGTTACACGATCATGAGAAGACTGTTAAGCTTCATTGCACGGAAATTTCATCGTTTCCAACTAAAGAAAGTAGTCTTGTTGTTAGTGGTCATCCAAGCAGTGCTCTTAACTATAAGCTTGACTTCCACAAGCCGGAATGACAAAAGCATTGACTACAGTGGCTTTACCAAGTTGTGGTATGAAATGGCTAGAGATAGTAATAAAGAACAAGAGAGTAAGAGTAATCAACATCTGCTAGATCCAGAGTTCGAATACTTCAGAAACGAAAAAGCCGATACTGACAGTATTGATGAAGAAGCTGCTAGCAAATACGATGTTGAAAGTTCCATCACTGGCTCTATTTTAGATTTACTGAATGGGTTTCTTGGTCCAACTAGTGATCATCTTGAATCCATCCAGAAACTGTATGAGAAATTGCGGTATAACACTAAACCGTTCTGGATTGATGACTATAGTCTACATAAAAATCTACTCCTACCAAGGTATGGTCCTGATAGGGGCCAAAAATGGTATACAATTAATGATATTTACTATTATGATTCGGATCCAAGATTGTCATGGACTGTATATTTAAACCATGTTATGACCGAAGGCTTGTCACCCGATATTGACAGCAATTGGAAAATACCCTTCTCTTGGTACGACTGGGCAGATTTCTACGAACTAAACAAAATAATATCTTTGAAAGATAACAGAATACCTTGTGAATTTCTGTTTGAAAGTGCATTCAATAAGGATAATCTTGACAAATACGAAGATGAGTTGGGATCTAAACTTTTCACCGATGGTCACGAACATTACGAAAAGGGCCACTGGTATAATTTTACTCGCCAAAATAATGACAGACAGGTCTTGGACAAACTGGATAACTATTGTGAATATCTAGATGAAAAGCCACATTTCTCAACTGGTTTGAAAATAAAACAAAGAAGTTCTCATTGTGCTTACGAGGTTTATCAGCTACAATTACGAAATTTTATTTTGGATACCGTCCCAAATCCATTATCAATAACATTTGCTGCTCACAATGATAGGACTTTCCAGTTTTTTTTGAGTAATGACAGAAATAATATGATCCAAAGCGAAATATTACAAAATTTCTTAGCTAATCAATGGGGAGTCCCTGTTGGGGAAGAGAATCTTTTCGACTATCCCGATGTGGAGTTTAACCATTACACAAGATTAGGGGAATTCTTAGATAATGATGAATTGAACCAGAAATTTAAAGTTGATATTCCAGAAACTGATAATAATATACTAAACTTAGATGAACTTGATTTGGAGGAAGAATTATTTGAATTTGATTTAGATGCTAAGATTATTGAGCTGGAATCCATCCCTAGGGAAGAATTGAACCCACATTTCCAAAACTATCTCTATGGATTGAGAAATGCGACAACATATAATCGCTTCATAACAACATCATATTTCCCCTTAGCTAATGGTATTCAGGCACTGGGACGTAATGGTTGGCATATAGATGGAAGATTTTTCAATGGTGATATTTTAGACTTTGATCAACAGGAATACCTTGCTAGATTAAACTCCATGATTAGAACTTTCCAAAAATTTACTATAAGAAATGGTCTCATATCATGGATCGCTCATGGTGCACTTTATGGTTACTTATATAATGGGGAGGCATTCCCATGGGATGATGATTTTGATTTACAAATGCCCATCAAACATTTGAATTACATGGCACAATATTTTAATCAGACTTTAGTGTTAGAGGATCCGACTGAAGGCAATGGTAGATATTTTCTTGATGTCAACAGATACATTTCCGTACGTGAGAAAGGTGACAGTGCAAATAGTATCGATGCCAGATTTATTGATATTGATTCAGGTATTTATATCGATATTACCGGATTATCCTTGACTAGTGATCTTCCAAGAAACTCAATAAATGGTTACATTGAAAAAAAAGCAAAAGAATTCAACATTGACTTAAACTCTTACAAGCCAGAAGTCGTCAAAGAGGAATTTGATTTGACTAAGGAAAACCTGAGAAAGATGAACATCATGCAACTCAAAAAATACGCTGATGAAAACAAAAATGAGTTCACTCCAGAGCAATATGCTAAAATACTTGGTCAATTTGAACATGAAACTAGAGATTTACAGCATACCGGTTCTATTGAAAAAAAATTGCAACCAGAGGTAAGGTATGAACTCCATAAGAAATTTAAGATGTATGCTTGTAAAGATGAACATTTCACACCAATCTCGTACTTAAGTCCCTTATCAAACACCAGATACCACGGTGTCGTAGCATTCGTGCCTAAAAAGTATATCCAGTTATTGAAAAATGAATATAATGTACCAGCAAAATTTGGTTATCAGACTTATAAGAGATATACTTACTTTCCATATATGTTGAATTGGGTTAAGACAGAATTCTTAGAGAAGGTGGCTAATTTAATGAACTGGTATAGAGATTTTCAACCACTAGAGGAAACTGAAGATATTAACAAGATGCCATTCTCTGATATGAGAATACTACTGGATAATATTGGAAATTATACAGTTGGTGATATGTCAAGTTTTGCCAACGTGTATACATCATTTGAACAAGCAGCATATAGGTTGAAAGAAATTGCGATTGAATTTGATACTGGGATCGGGACTGAAAAGAAAAGAAGTCTGTTACATCAGTTACGTGAACAAATAGCTGATAAGATTAAATCACCAAATAAGGATGCGTTACTTCATGTTTATGAGAGAAGGATATACAACAAATTAGCATCGACTGCAGAACCTGGGGAACTTGCCAAACTTCAGTCTGATATTGATAGAAAGTATCTAGATAAGTATCTGCATATGATAACAGATTTGAAGAATAATAACTTAGAATTTTTTAAAGTTGATACTGAACTTAATAAATGGCAAAACTACCAACAACATAACCCACACAAGCCTGCTGATACGGCGTCATCAACATCTAATAATACTGCACAAGGTATCGATCTGAATAAACATGGATTACAGAACATTTATCCAACCAATATCGAGAAATGTTTAAGTCTATTCGATAAAGATCCTGTTGTGTCATAAATCAACCAGTACAGTTATTATATATATTCTTATATGCTGTAAAATGACAGGGCTCGTATGTAGTAACGGCCAGCAAATAACCGTACCGGTACGTAGTAACAAGAACATGCTTATCGATGCCGTCTGATCACGTGACAGTACTGCCACGTGACTTCAGCGTTGGATGGCTTCTGAGAGTCACGTGGTTTTTACAGGACGGGAGATTTGAAACTTGGCAAGTTCGAAGAATTTGTTTAGTATTGCCCAATTTTTTGAGCGATCTCAAGAAAGATTTTCCTTGCAACTTTGTCTGAATTGTAAAAATACCTATTTTGCATTTATAAAGCGCTTGCCAAATCGTCCTAAAACTTCTTCAACTTTATTTTGTTTTTCTAATTGCTAATCCACGCTTTATTACGTACGTATCAGATGAACCACTAACAAAAATATGCTTCGTTTTCCAAGTTTAAGATTCCAAAGACTACAAAATCTCTACTTTAAGAGGATCTTCCTTTCATTAGTGATCTTACAAATCTTCTTTATAACCATAAAAACGCTTTCGCCTGCGAATAATAGTGGTAACTCTAATGATAACTTCAGTTATGTTAAAAAACTTTGGTCTTTTGACGGCTCCAACCAGGAGTATGATGAACAAGAAAGACTATTTAATCCACATCTGAGTGATCCAGAATATTCTTACTTTAAGGATAGCAGCTTGGATGAGCTAAACCAAATTGATACTGGTGTCTACTTCAATAATTCCGTCAGTAATTTAATCTCAAGACCTTCAACTAACTCAATTAATACAGACGCTAACTCTATCAATTCAATAAAAAAAGTTTACGAAAAGTTGAAATATAACACTAAACCGTTCTGGTTCAAAGATTACATTTTCCAAAAAGACTTCTTAACTCCAAAATATGGACCCAATAAAGGTTTAAGATGGAAAACTATTGATGACGTCTCATTTTACGATTCAGATCCAAGGTTATCTTGGACAGTTTATCTAAATCATATCTTAAATATAGCAAATTCCACTGACGTCAATAACCTTTCAAAAATGCCATTTTCTTGGTATGACTGGGCAGATTTTTATGAACTAAATAAACTGATTTCATTACAAATGATTAGACCCACTTGTGCATTCTTATTAGAAGGTGCTTTTGATAAGGATAATCTTTTGTTGATAGAGAAGGAAATAGGTGAAAAGCTTTTCATTGAAGGTCGTGACCGTTATGATCAAGAAACATGGTATAACTATGCTCGTCAATTCGGTGACCAAAATGTACTTGGCAAGGTGGATAAACATTGTGAATTTTTGAAAGATAAACCGAAATTTTCAACAGGTTTAAAAATCAAAGAAAGAAGTGATCGTTGTCGTCCTGAAGTTTATCAGTTACAATTAAGAAATTTTATTCTAGATTCTGTTCCAAATCCTATATCCATTTCATTTGCAGTCAACAATGATAACACATATCAATTCTTCTTGAATAATGACAGAAAAAATTTGGTTCAAAGTAATTTATTACAAAATTATTTAGATACTCAGGTTGATCAGCTTTATAAAAACCAAAGTTATTTTGATTTACCTGACATCAAACTTGACCACTATGATATGTTGAACAGATTCTTAAGCAACGAAAACATTTCTGATAAGTTTTTAGTCAAAGTTAAAGAAGGTGACGGTAATTTGATGAACATTGATGAATTAACCCTAAGTGAAGATTTATTTGAATTTGATGCAGAAGCTAAAATCAAAGAATTGGAAGCACTTCCAGCTAGTGAAATGCATCCACATTTCCAAAGCTATCTGGAAAGTCTGAAAACTTCTATCAGTTATAATCCAGCACTTTGTCCAAAATATTTCCAAGAAAGTCGTAATATTCAAGCTTATAGTGGTAAAGGTTGGCATTTAGATGCTAGGTTTTACCTTGGTGATAGTGTCCATTTTGATCAACAAGAATATGGTACTAGATTAAACTCGATGATTAGAACTTTCCAAAAATTTACATTACGAAATGGTATAATTTCATGGTTATCGCATGGTACACTTTACGGTTATATGTATAATGGTGAAGCATTCCCATGGGATGAAGATTTTGATTTACAGTTACCAATTAAACATTTAAATTATTTAGCACAATATTTTAATCAAACTTTGGTTTTGGAGGATCCAACTGAAGGTAATGGTAGATACTTAATCGATGTTTCTAGTTCCATTACTGTCCGTACTAAAGGTAATGGTGCAAACAATATTGATGCTAGGTTTATTGATATTGATTCTGGTATGTATATTGATCTGACTGGGTTAAGTGTCTCCAGTGCAGTTGTCAAAGATAAAGTTAATGATTATATGGAATCGAGATCAAAAGAACTCAATATTAGCTTAAGTGAATATACCGCAGAACATCCGTTACCAGAGTTAGAATTAAAAAAGGAAAATGTCGGTAAAATGAGTATAATGCAATTGAAAAAATATGCTGAAGAGCATAAGGATGAATTTGATGAGGGTCAGCGTAATTCAATTAACAAACAACATGATGCTGAAGTTAAAGATCTGCCCGGTTCCAAATCCTTGGAGAAAAAATTAGGCCCACAAGAAAGATATGAAATCCATAAAAAATTTAAAGTTTATAATTGTAGAAACAACCATTTCAGCCCCATTAATTATTTATCGCCCTTACGTAACAGCCGCTTCCACGGAGTACCTGCGTTAGTACCGAAGACTTATGTTAGAGCCCTCAGAAATGAATATGGTGTACCAGATCAATTTGGTTATATTAGATATAAGAAATATACTTTTGTTCCACACTTATTGACATGGGTTAAATCAGATTTCTTACATAGAATCACGAATATTAAGAAATGGTACAGAAACTATCAATCATTGAAGGAAACAACTGATCTTTCTGAATTAGAATTCTCTGATTTGAAAATTGCGTTAGATAATATACCTCACTACAATGTTGAAAATATGACTACATTCGCAAGACTTTATACCTCTTTTGAACAAGCAGTTTATAGAATGAAGGAGATAGCAATTCAGTTTGATATTACAGCTGACTTGAGTAGAAAAGAGGAACAACTAAAGCAGCTACGTGAGTATATTGCACCAAAGATCAAGTCACCAGGTAAAGATGCCTTACTTTATCTTTATGAAAAAAGGTTCTATAATGACTTGATCAAATATTTTGATCCCGCTGATGTTGAAAAAGCGCAGCTTGAGGTGGATCAAAAATATTTAGATAAATATTGGCAACTATTAAATGATTTGAGACATAATATGTTAAGTTTCTTGAAGGTCGAAGATGTAAACTCAAATATATCAACACAAAAAGACGCGAAATCTTCAGATGATATGGAAGACGATGATGACTATGATTTCGAAGGTCTGTCCATGTTTTTTGATATGAACGGTGAAGGTAGACAGGATATATATCCAAAAAATAGTCGTGATTGCATCAAGATTTTTAAGCATGATTCAACATAGCTTATCTTAGGTGTTTGAAAACAGCTTAAACACAGTTATATAGATATTTAAAAATAATAATATAAAAAATCCTTAATAGTAATTATTAATATATTTAATACAGAATTAAAAATTAACGTGTACATTTGTTAAATTCGCCTTTTCTGTCATCTTAAACTTTTCTTCTGTTGGTTCCGCTGTACAAAATATGACCACAAAGTCAGTGGAGACAGGATTCTCTAAAAACAGCAAAATGTTCTGTCAAGACACTCTAGACTGTTGATTAGTAGAATCATAACACTCGAGACCTATTGGTCCTTTGGCCTTGAAATCAGTTCTTCCTACGCACTTTTTCAGTCCCATCGCAATAAATATTGAAAAATACTAAAGTTTCTTGAAATATTAAGTTAGACAAAAACCTCTAAACATCATCACTACGCAAAACTGCAGTGAAGATAACCGCTAATCTCTTCCTACTCTCTCCATCCAAACAACAACTGAAGTCTCCAACAATGATGTTGACTTTGCGGAAGAAAGTTGACGCGAGACATCCACATAACCGCAAACAAAGGCTGATCTCAAGTAAACATTTCCAAGATGATTCTTCAAGCATGTCGATGCAAAAAAGTAACTCAAACTCCATCAATGACAGTAGAATTATGCTGACAGATGGTAGCCAGAACGGCAAGACATTTTTGGAGGAAGATCAGAACAATTATGCCGATTTTGAGAATTCATTCTCCACTTTCAATATAATATTTGAACAATTAAAGGATAGCGATATGGACACTAAGCGGAATGCTGCAATGAATCTGGAGACATTATTGATTTCAATCGGTAGAGAGTTATCAGCAGAGAATTTTCAAAGGTTTAGTAACGGTTTGAATAATAAAATTTTTGAGTTGATTCATGGATCAACTTCAAGTGAAAAAGTAGGTGGTGTACTAGCAGTAGACGTATTGATATCATATTACTCACTTACTGAAGAACTCCCGAATCAAACAGCACGTTTAGCAAACTATTTGAGAATGTTGATTCCATCAAATGATATCGAAGTGATGAGATTTGCTGCTAAAACTTTAGGTAGATTAGCTGTTCCGTCTAATACTTTAATCTCTGAGTTTATAGAAGGTGAAGTTAAGGTTTGTCTGGAGTGGCTTTCTTCTTTACCAGAAACTAATACTAATATAAAACAAGAATACAAAAAGCATGCAGCTTTATTGGTACTTGTCTCGCTAGCAAATAATTCAACTTATCTTTTATATCCCCATGTTGACGCGATTTTGGATAATATTTGGAGAGCACTGAGAGATGACAAGCTTGCAATAAGAATTGATACAGCTAAGCTTCTAGGCAAATGTCTTGAAATTTTGGTTGAAAGAAATTTGGATGATTCAGTGGAACATTGGATAACTAGATTATTCTTAGAATGTCAAAAAGCGTTGAGCATCAATACTACACAAGCTATACATGCAACTTTATTAACCTATGGAGAACTACTGAAAGTTCCAAATAACTACTTCTTAAAATCTCATCTGGCAGACATTTTCAAAATATGTATGAGTTTGAAAAATCACAAACTGGATATTATAAGATCTGAAGTTTATACAGTTCTACCACTGCTGGCATCTATCGACGTGGAAAGATTTACTAAGAGATACCTAGACACAATTATGACATATTATTTGACACTTCTGAGAAATATGAATATCAACTCTTCATTTACTGTAGATAAACCCGCTATCTATATATCCATAGGAGAAATTGCATCTCGTGTAGGCTACCATATCCAGCCATACACTAGACAAATACTGGATAATTTGAGAGAAAATTTGAAATCAAAATTTAGAGTACGGAGATATTATGAAAAGCAGTTGTTTTTTTGTATCAGTAAACTGGGCGATGCAATGGGACCTGCTTTAGCTAAACATTTAAACAAAGATATTTTAACTTCCATTCTATCATGTTCCTTGTCTGATTATATGGAAGATACTTTAAAACAACTCATAAAAAATATTCCAGCAATTGAGGCTACTGTTAATCGGAGATTATTAACATTGTTCAGCTTTTATTTATCGGGTGAAAAATTCACTAGTATAGACAAGCATTCATTGAAGAAAACAGAAGTCTTGAAGAAAGCGCAAAACTGGAGAACGAAAAGTATATTTAATAGAAATGAAGAACCTAAGGATAACGTCAAAGATGCAAGAATTATAGAACAGTCTCTGAGAATGCTAAAGGATATCAAATGTAACACCTCTTTATTGAAATTTGCAAGTGAAATTGTAGCATGCTATATTGAACATGATGTAGCGGCAGTTAGGAAGGCAGCCACTTTGGCTACGATTGCTTTACTCAAACGTGAAATTGATCGTCAACCTAATTCGCTAGAAGTCTCTAAATGCATGGCAAGTGTTTTAGATACAATTCTAATTGTTGCATTGACTGACCCCGTCGCTGACATAAGATTAGCAACATTGAAAAACTTAAGTCCCACGTTTGATTCTCAACTCACTCAATCTGAAAACTTGAGATTACTCATCGTTTTATCAAAAGACGAAATATTCGCTATTCAAAAAGAGAGCATAAGTTTATTAGGGAAACTAAGTATTTTAAACTCTGCGTATTGCGTTCCTTTGTTGAGAAAACTGACAGTAGAATTAATGACAGAATTAGAATTTGTGCAATGGCCAAGAAATAAGGAGGAATGTATTATTTTGTTACGACTATTAAACAATAAGAACAAAGATATTGCATTACCTTACCTTGACCAACTATTCGATATCTTACTCGAAAAATCAAACGATTCCTCTTTAGCGATTTCTACAAATTCACTACAAGCAATTGGTGACATTGCTATGGTTGTTGGGGAAGCTATTGGACCTTATATAGATGATTGTATGGCATTGATTATTGAAATTTTGCAAGATTCTTCCAATAGTTTTCGCAGAAAAACAGCATTAAAGGTTTTAGCTCAATTAGCAAGATCTTCATCGTATGTGATAGATCCCTTGTTACGTTATCCGCTATTGTTAGATATTGTTTTGAATATTATTAGATCTGCTTCCTCGAATGAAATAAAGATAGAGTCTGTTAAACTATTGGGGGTCCTCGGTGCACTTGATCCATATAAATATAGAGACATTGAGGTGGTCTCAAACAGTAAAACGCAAATCAGCAGTACGCAAAAGTCAGCAAACGCAGATGGCCACTCTTTGTCAGATTGGCTATCATTTAACAGTGAGCAATATTATCCTACCATGGCCGTTAAGGTACTTGCAAAAATTTTAGATGATTCAACCTATTCCACACACCATACGATTATCGTACAAACAGTAGTTAATATCGTTAAAAGTATGGGTATCAAATCAGCTAAATTTCTCGATGTCATTTTACCCTCAGTTCTTTCTGTGGTGAAGGCATCTCCACCCTCAATGGTCGAATTTTATTTCCAACAATTGGGAACCCTGATTTTGATCGTAAAAGCGAATATAAAACCATTTGTTGCAGATATTTTCATTATAATAAAAAAGGTCTTCATGTTATCGAATCTACAGAACACGGTTATTTCTTTGATCGAATCTATTTCAAAATCACTATCCAGCGATTTTAAAATCCATATACCCACTACACTATCAATATTTTTAAAGTTTTTAGAATGCGATAGAACAACTAATAAAAAAACTTCAGTGAGGATTTTGAAGTCCCTGATTATATTAGGTTCTAACTTGGAAAATTATTCTCACTTAATTTTACCAACTGTGACAAGAATGACTGAATTTGCAACTATAAATTTGAGAAAAACTGCAATTATAACTCTTGGCAAATTAGCCAAAACAATTAATCTTCAAGATATGTCATCTAGAATTATACAAAGTTTATTACGAACTTTAGCTACCAAGGAAAAAGAAATAATTAAAGCTAGTATGAATACGATTTGCTTATTATTACTGCAAATGAGTTCAAATTTTGTAGTCTATATTCCAATCATCAATAAAACACTTTTAAATAATAGAATCCAGCACTCCATTTATGATCAACTGGCCAATAAGTTGCTGAATAATGAGCCACTTCCAACAAGTCTTATACTTGACAGAGAAGAAAATGAATCGAAAAAGGAAAATACGTATGATTTTACTGATACGAAAGTTTTGCCTGTCAATGAGAACATTTTGAAAGATGTAAGTAGTTGCAGTCATCTTAAAACCAAAGCAACTTGGATTGAGTGGTTCAGAAAATTTTCCATCGAACTACTTAAAGAATCCCCATCCCCTGCATTACGTGCCTGCTCAAGTTTGGTTACTATTCCTTACTCGATACCCAAAGAACTATTCAATGTTTCTTTTGCAAGTTGCTGGGAAGAATTATCTACGGATAGTCAAAATATACTAGCAGGTTCGCTTTGTGCTGCATTATCTTCGCGTGAGAATCCACCAGATATTCACCAAAGTCTACTTTCTTTGGTTGAATTTATGGAGCGTAGTGGGAAGCCCTTACCCGTTACTACAAAAAAATTAGGTAATTATGCTCAATCTAATAATTCGTATGCAAAAGCACTATATTATAAAGAGTTAGAATTCAAAGATGATTTTAATCCCTCTATTATTGAATCCTTGATGGACATAAATAATAAATTACATCAAACTGATGCTGCCATAGGTTTACTAAAGTATGCTCAAATCAAAGATTCATTGCAGCTAAAGGAAACATGGTATGAAAAATTACAAAGATGGGAGGATGCTCTTGAATCTTATAATGAAAGAGAGAAATCTGGTGATGACACTGTTGAAGTTATCACAGGTAGAATGAGATCTTTATATGCACTTGGTAAATGGGAAGAGCTTTATTCACTTATTACTAGCAAATGGAGTTCATTTGATAAGAAAAGCCGTATTTCAATTGCACCATTAGCTACAGGTACTTCTTGGGTTTTGCATCAATGGGATAAAATTGAATATTTCTCAAATATTTTGCATTCATCATCTCCAGATAGAGAGTTTTACAAAGCGGTATTATCAATTCATAGAAATAATTTTACTGAAGCAGAGTCACATTTCGTTAATTTTAGAAATTATCTTGTTGACAGCCTTTCCAGTTTAAGTACTGAAAGTTACAGTAGAGTATACAGTCAAGTTGTAAAAGCTCAAATGATTACCGAGTTAGAAGAAATTATTGAATTTAAGAAACTTCCCTATGATTCAGAATATAGACAACAAATCAAAAAAACTTGGAATAAGAGATTACTTGGAGTACAAAATAATGTTGATATATGGTGGGGAATTTTACAAAATAGGTCGTTAGTTGAAGATCCAAAGGAAGATTTCAAAGTTTGGATTCAATTTGCTGATCTGTGCCGTAAATCCGGAAGAATGGGGCTAGCAAAGGATACCTTGGATAATATTATAGATAGTAAATTAACTATCAATACATTAGTTAGAACTGACTTGGCACCATCGTTAATCTATGAAAAGCTTAAGTATACTTGGACCGAAGGTGATGAAAAGGAAGCTTTGAAAGGTCTTGGTACGTTTATTGCCAAGCTAGTTAAGAAATTAGGTTTAGATCCTAGGAACATTATTGATGGGATTTCTTTAACTGATTCTCAAGTTGAAGAATCAGAAATTCAAGAAATCAATGAACTCTTATCTCGGTGTTTCATACGACAAGGCCAATGGATTGTAAAGTTAGATTCAAATTGGATCAATTCCGATTCTGATACTGTTTTAAGTTCATATTTTTTGGCAACTCATTTTAATCCATCATCTTATCAAGCGTGGCATAATTGGGCGCTTACCAATTTTGAAGTTATATCATCAAAATTAGCGAAAAATGATGACAGTGAGACTATTCCCTTAAGTGGATCAAAATGTATGCGCGACGGCTTAGATGTACATTTTTATGCTTCTGAACCGAAAGAATACGATAATACTTTGATTCATAGACATGTTAGTTCTGCAATCAAGGGATTTTTCCATTCTATTTCGTTATCTGACTCAAGTTCTTTACAAGATGCTTTAAGATTACTAACGCTATGGTTTACATTTGGTGGAATTCCAGAAGCTACTCAAGCAATTAGTGAAGGATTTAATATGACATCAATGAGCACTTGGTTAGAAGTCTTACCACAATTAATTTCTCGGATTCATCAACCAAACCCTGTAGTTAGTAGATCATTACTTTGGTTACTTTCTGATTTAGGAAAAGCCCATCCTCAAGCGTTAGTGTATCCATTAACTGTTGCAATTAAATCAGAATCTGTTTCAAGAAGAAATGCAGCACAGTCAATTATTGATAGTATGAAATTACATAGTCCAGTTTTAGTAGATCAGGCCAATTTAGTAAGTTCTGAATTAATTCGTGTTGCTGTATTATGGCATGAACAGTGGTATGAAGGATTAGAGGAAGCTAGTAGATTTTATTTCAGTGATAACAATACTGAGAAAATGATAGAAATATTGAATCAATTACATGAGTTACTTGATTATGGGCCAGAAACTTTAAGAGAGATATCTTTTCAAAATGCTTATGGTCGTGATTTGAAAATGGCACATAAATGGATTAAGAAATATCAATCGACAAACGATGTAAGTAATATTAATCAAGCATGGGATATTTACTATGGCATATTTCGTAAGATAAGTAAATTGTTGCCCCAATTGAGTGTATTAGATTTGCATAATGTTTCACCAAAATTATTAAATTGTCATGATTTACAATTAGCCATACCAGGTACCTATTGTGTCAACGATCCATTAATCAAGATTACAAAATTTGATTCTCGATTTACTGTTATTTCTTCAAAGCAAAGACCGCGTAAATTTAGTGTTAAGGGTAGTAATGGACTTGATTATCAATTTGCATTGAAAGGTCATGAAGATATTAGACAAGATTCATTAGCAATGCAACTATTTGGATTAGTCAATACATTATTACAAGATGATAAAGAATCATATAAAAGACATTTGAATATACGGCAATTTGCTGCAATTCCATTGTCACCACGAACTGGGTTAATTGGATGGGTATCGAATAGTGATACATTACATAGTTTAATCAAAGAGCATAGAGAACAACAGAGGGTGCCGTTAAATATTGAACATTGGGTTATGTTACAAATGGCTCCAGACTATGATAATTTGACGCTATTACAGAAAATAGAAGTATTTACTTATGCTATTGAGAATACTAAAGGTGATGATTTAGCACAAGTCTTATGGTTAAAATCCCGTTCTAGTGAAGCATGGTTAGATAGAAGAAATATTTATACTCGGTCATTAGCTGTTATGTCTATGGTTGGTTACATTTTAGGTCTTGGTGATCGCCATCCCAGCAATTTGATGCTAGATAGGACTAGTGGACAAGTGGTGCATATTGATTTCGGCGATTGTTTTGAATCCACGATCTTGAGAGAGAAGTTTCCCGAGAAAGTGCCGTTTAGATTAACTCGAATGTTGATAAACGCTATGGAAATTAGTGGCATCGAAGGAAACTTCAGAATCACTTGTGAACATGTTATGAGGGTGCTACGAGGCAACAAGGAGTCATTGATGGCAATTCTGGAGGCGTTCGCGTTTGATCCGTTGATCGAGTGGGGCACAGACTTACCCATCGAGAAGATCATCGCTGTACAAGACACTACTGCACACGATACGTGCGATTCCAAGGTAGAAACCACGTACAATGCGAATAAGAGCAGTGCTGGAGCAGCACTGCCTCAAGAGAAACATAAAGAAATGCAACAGACCTGGCGAAAGCTCAAGAACATCCGGGCTGCCCTAGTGTTGAAACGTATCGACGATAAACTGACGGGCAACGACCTTAAGGGCCACGCCAATCTCACCGTGATCCAGCAGGTGGATCGTCTAATTCTACAGGCCACTGAGGTTCGCAACTTGTGCCAACACTACATCGGCTGGTGTCCCTTCTGGTAGGACTACCACCAACCTTAGTGGTACGACCTTTAGTAGTAACAACCTTAGCAGAAACTAACCCTAACCATAACCCCTATGCTCATCGCGTTATACCCTAGGTCTATTTTTAATATTTTTTTCCACTATTGCAAAAACTGAAAAATTAAGATCTTTACAGTAAAGACATTGATAGATGGAAACATTTAAAAGGCGGAAACTGGACCCTAGTGGCTCTTCCAAAGACGCTAACGCAGACCACTTGAAACCTTGGGTGGAGAAATACAGACCAAGTGACTTAAGCGAAGTTACTGGTCAGAACCATGCCGTGAAAGTACTAAAGAAGACATTATCATCAGCAAATCTTCCTCATATGCTGTTTTATGGTCCGCCAGGTACCGGTAAGACCTCTACCATGCTAGCTTTAACAAGAGAGCTGTTTGGTCCAGAACTGATGAAATCAAGGGTACTAGAATTGAATGCCTCAGATGAACGTGGTATTTCGATCGTAAGAGAGAAGATCAAAAACTTTGCACGTTTGACTGTCTCTAAACCAACAAATAAGCAATTGGAGGAATTTCCATGTCCACCTTACAAGATTATCATCTTGGATGAGGCAGATTCTATGACTGCTGATGCACAAAGTGCTCTTCGTAGAACAATGGAAACTTATTCTAATGTAACGAGATTTTGTCTGATTTGTAATTATATCACTAGAATTATCGATCCACTAGCTTCTAGATGTTCGAAATTCAGATTTAGATCCCTAAATTCCACAAACGCTATCTCTAGATTAAAATATATCAGTGATACCGAAAAAATTGCTTGTGATGATAAAGTATTGAATAAAATTTTAGATATCTCACAAGGTGATTTAAGAAAAGCTATCACTCTTCTACAGTCATCATCTAGGTTGAACCTAGATAACGGTAAACCACTAACTGTGACACAGATAGAAGAATTAGCTGGCTTAGTACCCGATGATAAACTAACAGAACTCGTTAGCATAGTAGCAACTAACAATTTAGATAACATAATCAAATTTGTGGATTCATTTATGAAAGAAGGCTGGTCTGCAACTTCTACTATAGAGCAACTACATCACTTTTATATATCTCATGAGGAATTTGACACAACCTTTAAAAATAAAGTGTCGTGGATCTTATTTGAAACTGATTCAAAATTAACTAATGGTACTAATGAACGTATTCAATTACTAAATGCTTTAGTGAAAATATCAAAACTATATTAACATATATTATATATATACCCTATATATGATGATCTTATATATTTATTTTCGTTACCGACAATAAAATGATTTTAGATAAAAAATGCAAGACACAGAAAGAAATTGTAAGATAAATAAATGATAATTAATTAATGAATGCTAGTAAAAATATATAACTACATGTTGGGAGTTTTGTCGTTTCTTTGGCTTGCTTTTATATCTACATTGATCATAGTTTTGAATCAAATACAACAAAATTTGATGAGCAATGAAGAAATAATAATAAGGATATGTCTTTTTTTTGTGTCTTTTTGTACGTTTAATTGGAGCGTAGTAGTACCTTCCTCTATAAAAAATCAAATGAAGTAAAATATATTGGTAAGTATTGCCAATAATGGTGAAACTTTAGTGTTGATTAGTTCTTCAATTTAGTAATTAATGATACATAATATTTTTCAAAATTCTTTTGATCAGTGGTTACTAAATTTTCCATTAATTCAATTATTAATTGATTTGGGAATTGTATTTGTGGTAAATAAATTTCTGATAAATATTTTAAACATGGATTTAAATTAATATCTGAACCACCACCACTTTGTAAATAAATTTCTCTTAATAATCTAGATAAATCACAAACAATTATCCTAAATGAACCTTCCTTTATATCAAACTTATATTCAGAATTGAACGGTATTTCAAAGACTAATGGTATAATTTTAGAGATCAAAAACTCATTCAAACCTTCTACTTTAGGTATATCGTTCGCATGTGGGTCTTGTGGATCAATACATTTACCTGAACCAAAACATCTTACTAAATTCACTGATACATTTAATGCCAATTTCATAGTAGAGGTTTCTTGAATCTCTGCTGGTGTATAATTTAATAAATCTGTTAATATGATAGATAGTGCATTAGCATTATTTGGTGCTAACAATAATGAAGTAACAGAATTTGTTATAAATGATTGTAAAAATGCAAAATATGATTTTTTCAATAAAATTTTATCTCTAAATGAATCAGTAACAATAATATTTTTTCCTTGTGAATTATTAATTTCACTGGTTGTTACATTTTCTTGTGGTGATGACGATGTAGTATCATTTTCAATTAAATTCAATACTTGATGTACCTTATCCACTACTGGCGATAATAAGTTAGTAAATAGTTCTAGACAATTTTCATCCTTATGGAAAGTATGCACCATTTGACCTAAAAACCCTAAGAAATCATTCATCTCTAACATTTTCAAATCAGAATCTAAGAAAATGGCAATTAATTTATTGGCAAATGGTATAATATCACTATTCAATATCGGTATTAAACGAGAAAATGTAAATCTTGAAGCATCTCTTATTGTTTCATGTTTATTAAAATAAGAAAATGTTACCAAGACCACTTCAGCAATATTTGAAAATTTTTCGAAAAGAGATTTATTAATTAATTTTTTATTAACTAAAGAATTATTAACTTGATTTTCTGGTACTAATCCACCATGAACACCTCTAGCTAAAGTACCAATTGCCATTAATATATGATGGCATTGCAATACGATTTCAGGATTTTGAATTTGACTAGAGATACAGCGTTCTAAATCATTGAACAACGAAGTTAATACTGTATCCAAAATATCATAGTTAGAATCAGAATTGGCACCAATTAATAAACCAATACCCTCAAAAAGGTACATCTGATTATCAAAAGTGGAATCACTATCTGTGCCGTCAGGTTTAATATTAACAATTTTAATCGCTAATAAACAGTTAATCTTATTGATAATTTCTGATAAAGTACTGATTGGATATTTTGGTTTAGTCATTTTAATAAATCTAGTAAAAAGGTACCATGTTCTAATTCTAACTTTTTCTCTCTTATTGAACATACCAAATTCACTACAAAAAATGTTTAACAAAGTGGTAGTATCTTTGTCACCATTTAAGAAAATATGATGTCTTACCACTAATTCGAAAAAGGTAATTTCCACATATGAATTGTCAATTTGGAAAATATTTGTATTTTGTAAAAGTATTGATATAAATTTCATTATTGTAGTAGCAGGTGTGGAGGTAAAAATGTCTTGTCTATTGAGACCGAATAGATTATTTCTTATACATTCAGCTAAATTATGTAATTGATAAATTGCTAATTCCATATCTCTCCAATCTGATTGATTACTTAATAAATTTTGAATATGTTGTGAAATATTATCGAAAAAGATATTTGGATTAATAATACAAATGTTATCTTGGAAAATTTTCAATTTATTTCTAATTGTATCGATAAATTCATCAATATCATCTACATCATCTTCAGAATTAGAGTTATCAATTTTCATCTTGATGAAAATAATTTTCAATAATTGAATTAGAAAATTTGAATGAGTATCATCAATTTGTTGTCTCTTTGAATTCATAGCAACAGTTGAACCGGGTTTACCACCTAAAGCAAATAATTTCTTTAATATTGATAAATATTGTGTTATAAAGGGGAAAGTATGCTGTGTGACGGAATCATAATCATTTGACATAAATTTTAACACTAATGGTACTACTTGATTCAAAATAATATCATCTGAAGTTGTTATAATTTGTTGTAATTCTAAATTTGATTCTAAATCATTTGAGTCATAGCATTGTTCTAATATGATAGCTAATTCTAACCCCATTGATGATACTAATTTACATAGTTGTTCATTAATCTCTACATTTTCGTTGTCATTACTATTAATAGTATTGTTAAATAGGTGTAATTTATCAGTTAAATTTAACATATTAATCAAAGTTAATTTTTCCAGCGGTTTCATCTTTTTGCATAAAATTTCACAAAGACAATTTGCGCAAGGTATCTTTGTTGATTCAAAATTTAAACATTGAAAGATGATGTTAATGAAGAAGTCATTAATGATCAAATTTGCATCAATCCAAGAAATGTAAACACCTATACATGATAGAGTTAAATTGGCAATATCTTTTAAGTTATTTGGTATATTGTTATTAGTTTTTGTATTATTATTTGTTGAAGATTGAATATTTTCACTAGTATTGGTTGTTATGTTATTATTCGTGGCGGTATGAGTGATTGAGTTCAAAGCATTGGACCAAATAAGGGAGAACATTTTAGTATCGTTTAATCTCATGTGATCCTTCAAAGAGTTATTTTTCAGTTGTAAGTCTTTAGATCTTATGAAAGTTTGATCAGCAACTTCGGAATTTATTGCTAAGATAATTCTTAAGAAATAGTCTAAACCTAGTATAGAAAAATCTTGATCTGGTATTAAAAATTTTGTATTTCCGGATGATTTGGTATCTATTTGTAAAGAGTCTATTTGACATATTTGAATCAAATCAATAAAGAAGTTGTTCCATTGGTTACTGTTAATGTCACCATAGAGAGTTGAAAACAATTTAGTCAATAATTCGGAGACTTTATTTCTTATAAATTCCACATCTACAGTTTGATTGTTAATCTTTTCCTGTAAGAAGGAAAGTATGCTATCCTTAATGAACATAGCGTTATCTAAGTTGATCAAATCTGTCAACATTTGTAAAACGACAAAAATGGTCAATTGATCCATTTGTGTCTTATCCACTAGGATATTTATGAAGAATTGGACAGATTGTGGGTCCTGTTTAACATCTTGTAGAAAATCAATTGCTTGTTTCTTTGTGATCGGGTCCATTGAAGTGGATTGAGCCATTTGGATGGCATCTCTTATTCTCTGCAACATCGAATATAGAGGTTATTGTAGTATATAAGAGAGCAAGTGAGGGGTAGAAAAGGACAGGGGGGAAAGGAGAAACAACCAGTGTGGACAGAAGGTTGAAATGTAGGTGAAACTTCGTGGATGGTGTGCGGTACAGAAACCCAAAGGAAACAAAGAAAGTTTTGTTGCTGTGTATGAAAAAACCACTTATTTTGTATTTTTTACTAAAAGAAAAAATTGAAAAATTTTCAGCTGGGAAAAATGACAGAAAATCTCATCGCGACAGAAATTCGGCCGATTCTTGGAAAAATATATGAGGGCAGATTTTATATAGATGAGGGTTTCCGCAGGGTGCGTTAGGGTGAGGGCCTGATGTGAATGAGGGCACAGCTCAGATTGCTGGGGTTTGCAGAAATTTTCTGAATTTTGCGAAGGCCTTTGCCCTATGGCTGATGCTATTCTTCTCGTCTTTCGTCAACTCTGCATAGGTCTTGCCCTCGCCGTCCAAGGGCTCGAAGATAGAGTCCCAGCCAAACTCTAGGGACCCGCGGGACTCGACAATCTTACCAGCAGTGACACCTTGGAAGATATGGATTTCACCTTTTTCGTCTGCATACGCAATTGTAGTGATGGCCTTAGCAGATTTATCTTCGAAGTTATCTAACATTTGTACGATTTTGTTCAATCCCATACTTTTCACAAACCACTTGATATATGCACCTGGCAATCCATTAAATTCATCAAATGTTAATGCGGTATCTTCTACAAAGACTCTCTTATGTGATCCAATCTGCTTCATTGCTTGTTTCACTTTATCAGTCACAATAGCCACTAAATCTGTATCTTGCAGTTCGTCCAAGTCCAATGCTCTATTAACTAATATCCATTTATCATCTTGTAAAAGTGCTTGTACTTCTTTCAACTTGTTCACATTCCCTGTAACAAATGTAATCTCTGACATTTTATAAAATTTTACACTATGCTAAACCAAAGCATGTACTTGATAAGATGAAAATTTTTCAATCTGTCATTTTTCTTTTTTCGTTTTTCTTTACAAACCACATACCAGAAAATTGAATAAAAGAGAACTATCTATGAGAAAATTTTAATAATAATAATAAATATATAAATATATAAATATATAAATAAAAGAAGAGTACAACAACAAAGATCAAATTAATTAATGACTACAAAAATACAAATAACTTATCAATAAGAAAAGTTTCCTTCATTGACAAATCATAAATGAATAAATAAGTTTGAAAAAAAAAATAACAAGCATAAGAAAAAATGTAAATGGTAAGTTATCTTTTGTAAAATTAAGCGGTTGGTGCATATTCGAATTCATTAGAATTTTCATATTCATACATATCTAAAGCAACAACAGCAGATTCTCTAACCACATCAACTGGATCATTTAAATATTGTTTTAAGACTGGTACGACAGATGGATCATGAATAGCACCTAAAGCTTCAGCAGCTTCATGTCTAACCATTGGTGCTTCCTCCATTCTACCTAAAACTTCAACTAATTTTGGTACAGCTAATGGATTACCCATTTGACCAAAAACGTATGCAATTTCATGTTTGAAAAGTGCACTTGGTTCATTATCAAACCCAGTACCTAATGCAGCAATTGCTTCAATGGAACCAATATCTCTTAATCTGAACATAGCTCTATATCTTTCAAATAATGGTTTATCTTGTGCATTTAATAATGTTTGTAATTGTTGAATAGTAAAATCCTTTTCTAATGATAATGGTGGTGCTGGATCAGTAGATTCATATAATGATTGTTGTAATTTTTCAGTTTCTGATTCAGGTGAATGTTCCCATTGAATTCTGGAAACAGCCAATTCAGCGGTTTGAGTAACAGCTGGGTGTGGATCAGTTTCGATACATTTCTTCAAATCATCTAAGGAATCTTTGTCACCTAAGGCACCTAAAGCTTCAGCAGCTTCATGTCTAACCATTGGTTGTTGGTTGGCATCTAACATAACTTTTCTTAATAATGGTGCAGCGTAAAGATTCTTAGTTTGACCTAAAACGTAAGCAACTTCATGCTTCAACAATTCTGATTCATCACCAAAAGTTTCGTACATGTATTCAACGGCTTTGTTTGCCCTTTCTTCATCTTTTAAATTTTCAGCAACAGTCTTCAAGTTGAAAAGAGCTCTGAATCTGTTAGATAACTTGGATTGGGTAGACACTAAGATATCTCTTAATTGTTCTAAATTGTTTTCATCAACAACTTTGGTGTAATGTTTTTCTAATTTGGTAGACATTGTATTTGGATATGAAAAAAAGATAAAAATTAAAGTATTTTTAATTTATTGTACGTTTGTTTCTAAGTGAAAGAAAAAAAAAAGTACTAATTGTTTATATTTTTATGTTTGAAGAGAAGAGAAGAATATTCTAAATTGGAGGTTATAGAAGTTGCGTTGAATGAACCTTTTTATACTTTTTTTCTCGAAGTTGAAAAAGAATGAAATTTGGAAACCAAAAGCTGAAAAAGACGATAACAAAAACAAAAAAAAAAATTTTCAGCTCATTGAAAAATTCAAATGGAAATTCATCGGTGACGAAAAGCACTTTTCGAGAACGGGTGTGCCACAGAAACCACCGCAGGACTGCATAGAAAATGCCGTACAACACACCCGCTTCCGTTGCTCATCTGGTCCAAACACAATAGCCGCTGAGAAAACACCGCACGAAGTATCTGTCCTAGTGTTTCTATGCCAAAATAGGGTATGTTCATTTTTCCCAATCTGGGTGTCCGAAAGAAGGAACCGATATAAATGCAGAAAAGAAAAACTGTCTTTTTTTCTGAGGCAACGTTCTGCGGTTGTTTCTATGTAAAAAGTAGAATTTGACGTATCACGTGCAGAAAGGCACATGAAGGCGATTATATTAAAATGTTGATTTTTGAAGACACTTTTAGGGCTGAAAATGAAAATGGATTAGGGTTAACTATCAGGATTCGGCAAGGCAATTCAAATTCTAATCCATGCCAAGATATATTGCAGACTACACAAAATCATCCTTAACTATAGACGGTATATTACAGTATATCACAGTATATCACAGTATATCGCAGCATATCGCATATATCACGGTATATCGCATATATCTTACAGCAGTAGTTTTGTTTTATTGTCTAATATACTTTGCAATATTTTCTGCAGTTTCACTACTAACATCCTTAGCGGTTTGTTCCATGGCTTGACGATAACGTTCTTGTAAGCCTGGTTCATCTCTTAGTTCTCCGTGTAATCGATCTTCATTGGCAAAAGTATATTCTCTTTCAGTACCTTCATCTTCATCACGGTCAATAAAACCATCATGTTCACCTTCTTCATAATCACTTAAGACATTCACTCCATCTTCATCATCATCATCATCATCTCCAGCTTGTCCTTTCTTGTCATTTAATCCAAGATCTTTCATCAACCCGTTTATAGATTTCTCTTTCCTTTCTTGTTCCTTCAATTCTTTCTCCTTGATTATTCTCTCTCTTTCAGATTTATAAAATTCATTATATTCATCGATCTTCTTATCCACTGCTTTTAAGAAATCGTCAAATCCAGCACCAGTATAACTTGATACACCAACCATATCTAAAGTGGAATAAAACTCTTCCAACATTAATGACATTGAATTAATTAATGAGGACATATAACCTGATCCCATATTATCTTGATTCTCTTGATCTTCTCTGATCGCACTTTGGAAACTTTCAAAATCTGTCATCCATTCTTTAGCAAAATCTTCTTTAGTAACATCTGTCTTATTGAAAACAATAACCATTGGTAATTTTGTCTTATATAAAATTGAGCACGCATACAACATATTACTCATAAATGTAGTTGGTGATGTATTTCTTGGTGTATCAATAATATATGCAATGACTGTGGGGAAAGTAGAGGCAAATGATTCTGTTATAATACTACCAGATGCTGACCAAACAAAACATTCGATTTGTCCCGGTGTATCAATTATACAATATGGATGTGTTTCTTTCTTATTTTCCACTAATTTAATGATTTGATCCACTTTAGTACTGAAAAGATTTAATGATGTTACAATAGCACCATTTGGTCCTAATTGATAATTTTCCATAACTTTTTTATATTTAATTGAATCTCTGATATCAATATTACAACCATATGGTATCTTCAATACAGCAGGATCTAAGTTAATAACATATGGAATATTCCTGTCCTTACCAGTTCTTTCTTTCAATTCTTTACTACTACGAATATGTGAATTTAATCTCTGCATGAATGTGGTCTTACCAGACCCAGCCATACCTATACATATAATCGTATTTAAAGACATTTTTTTTCTTTTATTGCTCAGTAAAGTTAGCTACAACAAGAGGGAATGAACTAGTTGAGATAATTGCTTACTATTATTGATTATTGGTAAGCAGCGTTTTTTTTTTTCAACTTGAAGGAAAAGACAAAAAAATCGATGAGCTATGTTACCCGGTGATTATGTAATGTGATAAGGTAAGCATTCGAGATTACGTAATTTGGAACAAGATTGCGAGTAGGATCCAAACTATATATATACTCTATTATTTGCACCAGCTGGGATATATCTAACACTAATCCGATTTCTTTCGCTAACAACAGCATAAAAGAAGGGAATCACCACAGTAATCACATTAATATATAAACATGTCCACCTTCATTAAAAGCTTTTATTAAATAGAGATGTTGATAAATTTGGATAACTACAGAGTTTTTTTTCGTTAATGTCATAGGCTCCTTAAATAAACCTAATAAAAAGTATATATACTAGCTTCGTTTTCTGCTGTCTTTCTCTTTTTTTCATGATTTACGCATACATCTTTAGTATTCTCAATTCAATATCATCAAAGCAACTAATGTGTGGTGACATAGTTAATTCATTTGCCATATTATTCATTACAGCTTGTGGTTGAGGTTGACCTGCACCACCAAGAGTCTCAACTTGGGGAATCTGCAATTGTTGTAATGATAAATCATCGTAACCTGTAATTAAGCTGATTAACGGATTAACACCTAATGCAGATATGAAATACCATGAAATTGCGCTAACCCATCGAACATCTAAATCATCTGTCATGATATCACTTTGTAACATTTCTTTGAATCTTGGAGTCAATGAGAAGGGTAATTTCATTAACAACATACCACTGAAGAAATAGTTAACCCACCACATGATAATTGTCTGAGGAATAAAATTGGCTAGGTTGCCCTTCGCCATATTCATCAAGTTATCACTCATATGTGGATCGTTAAAGGGATTCACAGCAGCAACACTATTAGGATCGTCGTTTGTCTTAGCAATATATTTACCTTGAGTCAAAACTTTCACCAATTCATCTTTCTTCATTTGATAGCTTTCTTCATCGATATTCGAACCATTGGCTAAAAGCATTTGTGCTCTCATCACATACTGTAATTCTGTTAACTTACTACGAGCATGACCTCTATATTTCGGACCAATTAAGAATAAGACATACTGCTTTATAATACCCGTGGCAATCATCACCACAGAGATCGGTATCAACACCCATGTCTTCAGTCTACTGTCCAAGGGTAAGTCTATCTCCGCACCTATGTTTCTACCGTGTGGGATGAAATCAAACATTGTCGCAGCTTGGTGAGCTTCGGATAAAGTTATTTTTCAATTTTCGCTACTTTTTTCAATGGTAAGACACGACGTTAATTTCATCAAGTTGTCATATGGATAGGATATCTCAGCTCTACGGAATGGGCTCTTTGTTTCAACATGTACCGTCACGGTCTGTGTTTTACTTTTTTTTGGATATGCCGTCTAAATACCAGCCAGCGAGAGAAAATATGTAAAGATTGTATCTTGGCATCATTTTCAACCCACTTGGTGAAAACCTTGTTATTTTCTCTGGTACTATCGTCCATGTCAGACTCATTGGCAGATGGTATGTTGTACCTGTCCTTAGCTAACTTCAGCAAATTTTGGTATGTCAAATTATCTGTAAACCTTGTACTTGATGCAACTAGATGCTTTTGGAATTTCTCACCTAACCTACTATCCATCTTGATTGCAAAATGTCTAACTTCAAACTTCATCGTCTCTTGCACAGTCTTGACAGTTTCTACAATAGTATTTAGTTCTTCAGCTTCTTGTGCAACTACTCTCACTTCACCTTCCAAAAATTTCAAATCATCACTCTGTATCTCTTTCCGTTCGTCCATGATTTCATCTACTGATAAACTACCATCGTTAAACATTGCTTCCTGAAACAGTTCGTTATCGATGGGATCGCTAATAATGTGAGTACTGTCATCAAACTTCCTCTTCACGGACTGCCACTCCTGAAACTTTTGCAATCTCCGATTGCGACCACTGGAAGCAGAATCAGATATTGAACAAGAGAAATATAAGGCATCCTTTTGATGCAACAATTTCTTATAATTATCAACTACAATAGGTTTGAATGCCTGTTTTAATTGAGCTAATTCCCCAGGAAACGTCAATTTTGGATACAAGCTAACAAATTTTGGTGCTTGGTTACAAACAAGGCTGCCGAGTGTCATAGTTGTTCTACTTACGTAGCAAGACTATCGTATGTACATAAACCTTTTACAAGTTGATGTTTGGTCTAACGAAAAATCACCTCTTTTTCAATTTCCTAATTCAACTTTCCATCTCTGTGGTGGTCAAGCAACAGAAACCTCTCTTTTTGAAACAAGATATGAATAAAATTTTGCTGACAAAACGGTGCCAAGGTTTGGGCAACAGCGTCTTTTTTGCTTTGGAATAATCTCTCTCGAAGGTGGTGGGAGAGCAGCTACATGGATATTCTCCGAACTTCACCCAAAAAAAGAAGTCACAGCTGTAGATCTGAACATTTCCCACCTTCCACCAATTTTGGTAGCAACTACACTCGTTACTGAGCAACAACCCTATTTCCTTCGTTATTAGAAGTTTGACTTGGGTTTCATCTCGAGATCTCTTCAAATTCATGTAAATTACCTAATCGGGATAATTACATGTTTTTTGAGGAATAGCATTTTTTTTTTGAAACAGAACCATCTGTCAATCCTAATATATAACCTTTCTACAATCAAATTCTCAGTCAGCGATGTTACCATTGTGTAAAGCTCCACTGCTTGCAGAATAAAGATGAAATTTCTGCAGGATCACCTATTCACTGATATCTCAATTGAAAAGGATAAATGGCTGTTATTATTCATATCTTTATCAACAATCTCATCCGGTCTGATACCTGCAATTACATCTATTTTAACAGGTAGGGTTTTTGATTTGCTGACGGATATAGCAAATAAGGATACTGCTTTAAACATTAAACATGAATTAATAAATAGATCAATGTCAATTATGGCACTAGGTGCAGTTAGTTTGCCCATAATATGGTGTTTAATCACTTCTTGGATGACTTTAGGTGAAAGGTTGAGTCTAAGGATAAGAAAGAATTTAATTGTATCGTATTTAAACAAATCTTTTCAATGGTATGACATAAATGAAAAAGTCGTCGGTGACTTAGTTCAACTGAATAGATGTATTGAAGAAGTAAGACAAAGTACATCGGAAGCATTTGCCATTATTGCTCAAAGTTTTGTCACTGTATGTGCATTGATCGGCGTTTCATTTTATTATTCTTGGTCATTGACTTTAATCATTCTTTGTAGTGCACCATTAATACTAATATTTGCCATAATATTATCAAAATTAGTTGAAAAATATGTTAAATTGGAAAATCATGAAACTACCAATGCAGCTCAAGTTTTCACTTGGTCAATGAACTCCATTAAATTTGTCAAATTTTATAATTCCCAGAAAATTGAATTAGACAAATTTAATCAATTAGTAGAAAATTGTAATAATATGTTTATAAAGCATTGTTTATATGCTTCAATAAATTCCAGTATTGTCAGATTTTTAACTCTCTGTATGTTCATCCAAGGTTTTTGGTTTGGATCATCCATGATAAGAAAGGGCAAACTTAGTGTCAATGACGTGATAACATGTTTCCATGCTTGCCTGACACTCGGTTCAACCTTAAGTGAAGTATTTCATCAAATCATAATTTTACAAAAGGGTTGTGTCGCTAATAAAAAGTTGCAAAATTTCTTATCACAAGAGAAAACTACTGATAGATCTAATACGGTATTGAAAAATAGCGAAAAGACTGAATCAGCATATCCTGGAAATGGTTTGGAGATCATCTTTGATAATGTTTCATTTAAATATCCAAGTAGACCTCATGAAAAAGTCTTGGATAACATTTCTCTTTGTTTCTTTCCAAATAAATTGACATTTGTTGTAGGTAAATCCGGTTCAGGTAAGTCGACATTGTCAAAATTATTATTAAAATTCTATGACGACTTTTCAGGCCAAATATTAATTGGTAATATTCCAATAAGGCAGCTAGATCAAAACTGGATCATCGCTAATGTTACAGTAGTTGAACAACACTGCAGTTTGTTTGATGATACTTTGAAAAATAATATACTACTAGGTTGTAATATATTTGACGCAAACGATGAAACTCACCAAAATAAACTGAGAGAAATATGTACGTTGACATTATTAGATCGTGTTATCGCAGATTTGCCAGATGGTTTGGATACACAGATTGGGAAAAATGGTATTTCAATGAGTGGTGGACAAATGCAAAGAATTGCTTTAGCAAGGGCGCTAATGAGAGATACACCAATACTAATATTAGATGAAGCAGTATCAGCATTAGATATTACTAATCGTCATTTGCTTGTTGAGGCAATTAGAAATTATAGAAAGGGTAAAACTACCGTCATGTTAACACATGAGTTGTGTCAGATTAATAATGAGGATTTTGTTTATGTTATGCACCATGGAGCTGTCATTGAAAAAGGACTTCGAAAAGATTTATTGAATAATCAAGCCGGCACGTTTAATGGGTTTTGGAATTTACAAATGAAGGAAAACATTTCTGACATATCAGATGAACAGGAAAGTTTAATAAGCCTCTCTAATTTACAATGTACTTCCTCCAGCAGCTCCTTTATTGATTCAAACAATAAATATGACAGTAACGAATGGTCAGATTCATTATCAAAAGTCATGTCTGATAAGGAATCTATAGTACTAAAATGTAAAGTGCCTAGGCAAAAGGGAAAGAGAAAAGATAGTATTCATGATCAGAAGAATATTGAAGAAGATCCAGAAGATAGGAAAACCGAAGAAATGAGCTTATCTAAAGTTCTTAAACATTTTTTACATGACATGAACAAGAAACCATTATTGTTTATGGGTTTGGTGTTTGCAGTTATCGCTGGTGTATCTAATCCAGTATTTTCATTTACATTCAGTTATTTATTAAACGGTATCATGCCAAGTACGTCATCCGCCCATGGAAATAACTCTCAATATCTCCTCAAATGGTCTATGATTGTGCTGGGTGTAACAGTCGCTGATGGTGTTTCCAATTTTTTGAAGTCGTTTATTTTAGGTTATGTCAGTGAAATTTGGATTATGAATTTACGGAAAAGGTTGATGAAAACAGTAATTAGTAACAAATATGAATGGTTTAACAAAAAAGAGAATGACGCTAGCGAGTTATCTGCTTTAGCATTGAACGATCTTCGAGATTTAAGGAATCTGGTTAGTGAATTTTTGGGTGTGGTAACGACCTTTGTCATAGTCGCATCATGTGGTTTAATATGGGCCCTTTCATCTGGTTGGAAATTGAGCTTGGTTTGTATTTCAATGTTCCCTTTGATATTGCTCGTCTCCGGGATATATGGGGGAGCGCTACAAAAACTGGAAAATTATTATAAATCATCAGTTATCGCAGTAGAAAATGATTTATTTGAAGTAGTTTCTAATATAAGAACTATCAAATATTTGGATTTGCAATCTCATTTTGTGACGAAGTATTCTAATGGATTGAAGCCAATCTCTAGTTTCGGCTCAAAACGTTCTGTGGTCACCGGTATTGGTATCTCCATTACCTACACATTGACATTGTGTATACAAGCTATTCTCTTCTATTATGGTATAAAATTGGTTCTTACTGGTGAATATACTTCAATGAAAATGTTCAAGACATTCACGCTGTTATTGTTTACCATTATGACTTGCTCAAATTTGGTTAATCAGTTACCAGAAGTTGCGAGGGGCCAGAGAGCTGGAAGAAGGATTTATGAAGTTATTGAAGAAGCACCTAAAATGTTGGAAGATATTAATCAGCATGGAAGACAATCCATATTTCATGATGACGTAAGTAGCAACGACGGTCTTGTTATAATAAAAAAGCTAAGTTTTTCGTACCCTCAAGAAAAGTCCAGACCAATTTATACCGGTTTGAATGCTGTAATGTCTCTAAGTGACACTATTGCTATTGTTGGTGAATCAGGGTGTGGTAAGTCTACATTTTTGTCCTTATTAACTAAACTATACAATTCAAGTGCAAACTCAATTTTTTTTGATGGAACAGATCTGCTAGACTGGAATACAGAGGCTTTGAGAAGCCATATATCCGTGGTTGAACAATCTCCTATTTTATTCCCTGGAACTGTAAGAGATAACGTTACATATTCTTTAAAAATTCCACTTACTGATGTGGATATAATAGGCGTACTAAAATATGTTGGTATTTACGATGTCGTGCATAACTTCTCTAATGGTTTAGATACTCTTGTGAACAGCGATCTACTATCGGGTGGTCAAATCCAAAGACTATGTATTGCTAGAGCTCTATTAAGAAATCATAAGATACTGATTTTGGACGAAGCTACCTCTGCTCTTGATGCTGAGAGTTCTAATATCATCAACCGCATAGTTGAAAAAGGTATTCCTGGTACACTGATAATTGCAATCACCCATGATAAACAAATGATGAAATCTTGCAAGAAAATACTCGCATTAAAAGACGGCAAGTTCGTTCAGGAAGGTAGTTATGCCGAACTGATCAACCAAGAAGGATATTTTAAAGATATGCTCACCTTATTGAATTAGATTCTATATATAGCGTTATCAATTTGAGCATATGACTTATACGGGATATAGCCTGAAAGACTTCAAGGTTGATTCTATTTATGTCATCAGATTTTATTAAGATTGTTTCCGTATAAAATACTGAACAAATATCTCAATAAAAAAATAGCCTTAGAACTCAATTTTTTTAACAAGGGTAAGTGTTCATTTTAAGGGATTGAATTTCAAGAGCACTCTACTACATATCAAAATATTGTGCTTTTTGAATATTATGTTTTCATCAAACAAAATTTTAATTTCAATATTGAAACATCATAAGTATAAATCCAGAACACCGAACCACTATGTAAAATAAGTCTGTATAGAATTGCTAAAGTTCTTTTACATAAAAAATTTATATAAGTAGACCTCTAATTTTCAAATTTTTCCTTTTCTTTAGAATCGAAACTAAAGTTATAAATGTACTGTAATAAATGGAACTTCCACATCCTCACCTTCCTTATCATCACAGCAAATTTCTAGTATCATAGTTTTGACATGAGATGGGATTTCTTTTTTGGTAATAAGCTTTACAACTTCGGTCATTGGTAATTCCATTCTTTCCTTCAATTTTTTAGGTGGGAAAAAGGAAGCATATAATAATGAAACACCATATGAAAGCATAGTAATTTCCAAGCCCTCCTTGCTTTCGAAATGGTCTAATAAGTCCTTCAATTTGATATCACCCTTAATATCAAATCTGTCCCAAATCTTATCGTATGTCTTATCGTTATACTTACCTTTTGGAGAAGCAATAGGTTCAGAGAAACCGAAAAATGGTAATGCCAAATTAACAAAACCATTCTTATATTTTTCAATATCTGTCTTACCATCAACAACCTTGTAAAGTTCTAAATTAACTAAACCAGTAACCAAACCAGTAGTTGTTGCAATTGCGGGAATAATACGCCCAGCAATAAATTTAGTCTTTTGACGATCAGCTAGCTCAATTGAGTAATTTTCTGCTCTACAGTTAGAACAAGCAGTAATGAATTGAATATGATGGTTGGTATCGTCATCTTTTTCAAACTCAGCTGGCACTAACTTAAAATCAGCTAAGGTGCTTGGTGCTGGTAAGGATTTGATCAGATTATCCAATTCGTCACCATTCTGGTTACCAGCATTTGGATCAGGATCTTCATCATTTACTTGAATTTTTAAGTTTTCATTTGGTTTAAATTCTGGAATAGTCAATCCACTAATGATATCTTTATAGTATTGAATATTTGTCTCATCTTCTTGTGGTAAACCATAATTGAAAGCACGTAAACTAGCTGCCCCTATTACAAAATCTAAATGGTTTGGATTTTCGATGTCAAATACCAAAGAAGATGGAGCACGCTTGGAGCCAGACCAAAAGGGATCACCATTAGAAGTCTTGGCATCTGCTGGGAAATTGAATAATAATTGCTTGATGTCGTGATTGAATTTTTGTTCGAATTGTAAACGAGCCCATCTTATACAATCATCAAAATTAGCTGGTTTGTTGAAAATGGAATCATTGATAGATTCCAAAATTCCTTTCACATCACCGCTTTGTTTCATAGTTTGTTCAATAAAATGTTCTTGGTTAATGTAAAGATTGACATTTTCAGCAGTATCAAAGAAATAACCTTGAAATAATGATTTAGCCCATGCAATTGTATGATCAATTTTACTTGGGAATGAACGTAAGGTACATAATGGAATAGATTTTTCAGGTGGATCTCTTGATGATGAATATGATTCAGTTAATCTTGGAATGACAACTTGTGTATTACCTTTGGTACCTAAAGTCCCAGACTCCAATAATGGCTTACCATAAAATACACAACGGCGATCAACATATGTACGAGCATCGACATTATCCAAAGCGTTAGTAACAAAATCTAAGGATTGCCAGAAATCATCATTGAAAATATTTTCTGTTTCAGCACCAACTTTATCTATATTTGCTGTGATTTTACCTTCAAGGTCTGGGTTCATATCAATCACCGCATCAGCAGCGACTTCTGACTTATTTCTACCGACATCTTTTGGTCTGAATAAGAACTGTCTATTTAAATTAGATTTTTCAATTGAGTCATTATCAGTAACAACAATATGACCTTCAGCACCGGAACCTAAACCTAATAAAGCCCAGTTCTTTAACATTTCACAACCAATGGCACCGGAACCTACAAGGAAGACTTTTGAATTAGCTAACTTTTGTTGAAATTTCAAACCAAAAACTGCAATTTGATTATCGTAACGGCTATTGATTGATTTTGTAGTTTCTACGCTTCTTGGATATTGTTCTGGATCAGGTAAAGATTCTAAGGAATCAAAGTACATGTACTGTTTCAATGGAGTAAATTTACCGGTACAAGCTTTTAAGACTTCTTGAGCTACCAAACCACCGAAAAAGGCAACAACACCTGGAATATCACCAATTGCTTGATAAGATAATTCTTTAATTAATTTCTCATTGACGGGTTCTTCACCAATAACATTTGGTTGTTGCTTAGATAGGTCTGTAACAAGTTTAACTAACTGATTAGCGTCTTCTTCATTCATTGCTTTTGGTAGATTGCCATTATTTTTGATTGCAAAATGGTGTAAAGCTTGGAAACCTAAGTGCAATTGACCAGCCCTATCAAATTTAGCAAAATCTGAATAAACCATTTCTGGTGATGGTAAAGTTTCTTCTAATGAATCAAATGAAATTTTTTTTGGTACTTTAACTTCAGTGAAAATACCACCTTTTATATATTTACCGTACTTTTCCACTGAACCAATGTTGAAAGCAAATGGGCCTAATACTCTAACTTTGAACAATTGGCCATTATTCAGTTCCGGTAAACCTTCTATTTCAGAAAATTTAACAAATTGGCCATCTTCTAAACCATGTCTATTATCGTCTAGCATTGTGACGGTACCATCTTTTTCGATATCTGAAACAATACCTGAACGTGGTTCTTCGCCAGTTGGGTCAATGACAGTAAAATCTTTACCAAAATCAACGAAAACATTACCAAATAAACCTCTTGTCTCAGTTGAAATGAATTTGATACTATTTTTGTGACAGTAGTTATTTATCTTTATTTTATCTTCTAATGTTACAGTTTCTGTCGCTACGATAACTTGAAATGGTTCTAATTGTCTTTCCTCCTCTATTGGATCCATAACATTAATTGGAACATAAGAGTTTAATTCAGCTAATCTAGCTTGTGAGACCATATCCCTTGGTTTACCAATATCATTATCAGTAAAAAAAAACTGGGTTGATAAATCCTGAACTTCGATTGATTTATCATCTTGAATAGTTAATGATTTAACACCAGCAAGGGCGACATTTTTAGCAATTTCAATACCTAAACCCTTTAAACCAATGATTAAAACATTAGAGTTTTGCATTTTCAACATAGCCTCTTTACCAAGGACATATAGTTGACGAGAATATAAACCTTCATCAATTTCGGTACCTGTTTTATCTACTGAACTCATGTCTGTATTATTTATCCTTTAAATTATTTATAATTATGATAATTAGTGTGCAAAGCAAGTACTAACTCTATGATATTATTATTTTGTTGTATAACTTATAAAACCCAGGTATTTCAAATATTGAATGAGGTTAAGTTACAATTTCCTAAAGAATAACAAATATCAATGAAATATATATTAATAATCAAGTTTGTACTAATTTGCTTATTTTACTAAGCGTTAAAAACTGAAATTCAAATCTCAATTTTTTTTTTTTTTCGGAATTTCGAAAGGAATTGACAAAGGGAGGGTAATACATTTGTCGGAATAATAGAAAACCCGACAAGTGTGCACGTGCCAAAGCACGTGATCTATCTTCTCTTTGTATTTCTATAATCGGCCGATCTTGTTATTTTGAAATGTTGACTGAGAAATAAGGACGCCTTAAGTGCTGGATACTCCATTGCCATTAGCACATTCACTTCAGGAGAAAGCAAAGCTTTCCCTATGCTAATATAGTAAAATTACTGATGAACTTTGCAACTCTTTTTTACTTACTTCTAACGGGATGCTTTAAAACAAGATATATTGAAAAAGTCTTACCGTGGTTTTTTGTTCCTATCATAGCGGGCATACTGCCTCTAATTGATCTGCAAAATTTGAAACATTTCATTTACCTAACAAAGCAAATGGTAGCAGTGAAATCCTAATGCATGAATGTAAAACAGATTGTAAAACAATATGTAAAACTGGAACTATTATTAACTTGGTAATGTATATCTGATAAGCAACTAAGCATTTGTAGTATATGCCGAATAGAATATTAACCAGGATAGAACATCGAAATAACATGTTCATAAAAAACGACTAGCAAGCAGCCAAGTTATCCAAACAAGGGCGAAAATAAAGCAAGTTTGAAGTCTTGTTGCAAGATGGAAAATAAAAATAACTAGTGAGGAACTAAAGGGAACTGGCACTTTGTACCATCTGCCGCTGTAACTTTACCAAAATCTTTTCTTTCTATTTATTTTAAGTATGAAGGTAGCTACCAGAGCATTTAGTATTATTCTACAAAGCTATTCTTGCTCCTATGTTCATTGATAATTATTTACACAATAATCAACGAAGACTTTTGTTAAAAGATATATTTCTAAAGGCAAAAAAGTTACATAGACTATTATTCTGTCAATTTCCACTTGCCAGCGCTTAAGGAAGATAAGATTTCGTTATAACCTTATTTGCTTTATGTGAAGGTAAAAGTTTTCTCTTGATACTGTCATGGTTAGTTAGTTCGCACTGGAAAGCTGACCTATATTGCTAGCTTTTTTCAATTCCGTGGAAGCTACTACATTCCGTCATTTTTGTAGAAGGATACTCCGAAACATGCTTTTGCTTTTTTGTCAAAAAAGCAAAAGCATGTTTCACTTAAAAAAGAATGTTCATTTCGAAAATGTACTTTTGTTGTCTAAATTTGAACATTTAATTTTGGACATTTCAATCCAAATTTGGCCATGTCGACAAATTAGGTAATGTATCAAATTTGCCTTTTTCATTATGTACCGTGAATTTTTCTAGCCGCATAAAACAACGAGTGATGTAATGAAACCTAATATAATTTGTCATTTGAAAGTTTTAACTTAAAACTTCCAGTTCACGTGCCTATTGTTTGAGTCATCTTGAGACAACTACAGGATAAGTAATTATTTTTTTGAATGAATAAATTATATCGATTTATAAATAAATAGTAAGATACAATACCTGAAGTTCTTAATGCAAAAATTAAAACAGGAAGATTAATGACTTTAATGCTATATCTACATGAGTACACAAGATTCAAACCAGCTGAAAAAGTGTTATACGTTCTTGAAATCATCAACTGATAATGTTGTTCATTTTAGAATAGAAGAAATAGTATGCACGAAAATCTTAAATACCTTTTTCTTTACTTCAAAACCTTGCAAATGATTCGCCATTCCGTTCTTCGTTTTGGATCGAAACCAGTTACGAGAATATTCCATGGGAAAAGCAGCTATTTTGATGATCCACATCTTGACATTCGGAGAGAAAAGATCCTTTCTACATCTTCTATTTTGTTCTAATACGATGTTTTGGTGGACCTAACATAACGTGTCTTTCTATGTTATCATCTTCCCATATAGTTTGAACTTTCGGTTCGTATTTAGTAGTTACTGGTAAACATTGTATCGTGAAACAAATACAAGCAATATTCAATAACGCTTTAGTAAATTTCATTTTATAATTGAGTTTTGATTTTGTCGAATTACTGAACCAAGATACAAATAGTTAATAAACGATGAAAACGGTATCACAATTTTGTTGAATCAAATTTTCCATCGTTTATATAGTATTTTAAATAAGCTAATTTGAATAATTCCCAAAGCGCGATCTTTAGAATTCGGATAAAACGATTCGTGTTTTTCACCAGGAAGCTACGACAATAATAGAAGAATATTAAGTTTGTCGTCAAGAATTTTGAAGAGCTTAAAAAGGTTATATGATGTAATTTGCAAATAGAAAGTTTCGATGAGCCAATGGCAAACCGTACCTTGGTTTGTTAACGAAAGCAATCCAAACATTTTCGATTGTTTCATTTAGAGATTATGTAAAAAAAAGATCATGAAGGCGAGCACTTTACTAAATGAAGTAATTAAGGAAATCTTTTTGCTGCTGATTTTTCTTCGGCCATTGTTCAAGAAAAGGCAAAAATTAAACAACAGCCAAACTTAAAAAACTTGCTTTGAGAATAATCGTAGAAGACAAGCAACCACGAGCTGAATTTTCGTCATTTTCAAAGCAAATGAATGTCTAAACTTAATTAATTACTTTATCTTTTTAAGAATGACCACCGCTTTCGGGAACAAGGAACTTTTCCGCACTAAAGCTGCTTATCACCTTTAACGGGAATGAAGTAGATTTTTTAGGCTGAAATGGTCTCAATAAGCGTTACAATTAATTTTTCCTCTTTTAGATGTGACTTACTAATTCTTGCAAGGCCCTAATATCGTTCTACCTAATATTTTAAAAACAACGCTAAAAATATGTGAGACAATTGCATTCTGGCTTAGGTGTTTCTATGTTATGCAGTTTTTTGGATACTGCCAGAAGAAGGTGAATAGGTAAAGAGTGAATAAAATAAGCTTCGACAATTGACAAGAAAAACTTGCTATGAATTAAGCCGCTTAAGGATTGAAAGCTGTAACACTAATAATAATATTGTAGCCGATAGTGTTTCTTATTCGGGTTTTATTTTCACAAATCGCCTTCCTGCAAAAATTCAACTTTACATTGA
Source organism: Grigorovia humatica (assembly GCA_030462875.1). NCBI lineage: Eukaryota > Fungi > Ascomycota > Saccharomycetes > Saccharomycetales > Saccharomycetaceae > Grigorovia > Grigorovia humatica. The sequence continues at coordinate 31,451 of JAMSGM010000024.1, read as the reverse complement.
ATGAACTTATTTCTCTACGACAGTCATTAAGAATCAGACGTAATTTCTTTATCAACATTTGAACATCTCGAACTTGTTTACGACAATGAAGTGATAATGATCTTATCACCTCATGGAGGCGCGTCGTCATCTTAGTAGATTCATCAGTTGTTCTGTCAAGTTGAACAAATTCAATAAGACTCTCATTTTGCAATTCATTAATGGGAGAAAGGAAACGAATTCTTTTTTTTGGTGATGAAAATAGCTTACATAATGGGTGCAAAATTTCTTCAGTCACGGATCCGTTTCCTTTCCAAGAAAACGACTGTATCTGAAAGTTTAGCTAGACGATTCTTTCGCCAATATTTATGTTAATAACCTCAATAAAGCATCATCATTGTACTATCTTCCTTTTCTTTTTTTCTTTAGTCATTAGTATAGACTGCCTGTAGTTTATGATATTTTTGGATTAAGCCTTGTTCCTCCGGGCACCTTCAATCATGCAGAGGCTGTTATTTCAAATATATTATTTTAGATTTAAACTTTTTAAGTTTAAAATATCATTAAATTTTTGACTGCATTCCACAAATTTTATTTTGGCTTTTCTCCATTGTCTTTTCCTTCTATTCAAAAAATTATGCCTATTGTAAAAATAAAAAGAGAACAAAGAGAAAAGGAGCCTCAGGAAAAAATGCATTTAGAAGTTGCAACGAACTTGTCTTAGTATTTTGTAGAAACTCAAATGATTACTAAAGTAATACGCCCCTTTGTTTGTTAGTTTTTGTTATTGTGAACAAAAGCAACATTAGTAGGTTTTCAAAAGCTTTATCGCAGTAATTGCTGCGGCACTTGAGAAAATATTGAACACTGACTAAAAATAAGAAACATGCCATAAGGTTTCTCAGGGATTTTAATACTTTTTCTAGTACACGAAGAAGTAAGTGTAACTGTAGTCAGTGCTGCCGTAGTTGAAAGAATTTTCAGACCATTTAGGTTTGTCTTTATGTATGAAAACAGTTTCCTAAACCTTACCCCATTAACCTCTTGTCTTGAATTTGCTTTAAAGTTTGGATAAGTTTGAAAAATTTGAAAAATTTGTAAAAGTAAATAGAATTTAGCGAGTTAAGCAAAACTAGAAATAAAACAAGCGACACTATCAAAAGTTTATTTATGTTTTTGTGTTACTGTGTCCATGTATATCTATGTGACGTTTATAGTATCCTAATTAGATAAAAAAAATGTGCCTGCGAAGCAAGGTTATTGTGCTTCGCAGAAATGTTGTTACAACTACCATTGGTATTATAGCATCTGTTTGTAAGACAGCTGTTTGATAAATATATACATTTTTCAGACCCGAACAGAACACGAAAAAAACCACTGTGTTTACAAGATAAAAACTTTCATCAGACCTCACAAAAAAACGAAACAATCCCAATTACGTGAAGGAAAAGTTTCATCAATAGTTTCATAAAGCACTCTTACATTGCATAAAGTTTTACTGATATATACCCATGAACGTAATTCAATTCTAAAATCAAAAATCAGAATGTGTTAAGCTCTACTAAAAGTTAACGATTAGACTTTTCTCAACATTTAGTTCAGTTGTCCCTATCTAGTTGCTCATCATTTGAAATTAAAATTGAATTATGTTGTATGTTGTCTCCAACTGGAGACAGACACTTCAAACTTGTTCCCTACTAATTTGCAAAAAGTTCAAAGGAAGAACTAGAAGTAACATGTAGAAAAACCACTTAAATATTTTTTTTTCATAAAGTCACCCGGAATTTTTCAGTGTATTTAGTTTATATTTAATATAGGTCTTATAAGTTACATCAAAGTATATAATGGTGTTGGAAATTGGGTAGTGTAAAAATAAAACTACGTTGCAATATATAAATACAATTACTTTTTGAAACGTCATTCTTAACTTTTAATATATACTATATTTTTAAAATCTAGTTGAATCTATTTACCTGCAGATTCCTTCTCTAACCTTTTTTCAATTTCTCTTAATTCGTTTTCCCTTTGTAATAATTCTTGCCTTTTTAATAACAATTCTTGTTGAACTCTTTCTTCAAAGGCCTTTAATCTTTCCTCCTCTAAACGAATTTGTTCTTCACGAGAGAAATATGTATTATTAGTTTGGTCATTACCACTACTGACGTCTGCAGAAGTTGTTTTTACTTTATCTGTAGTACTCTTTGTAGTGTTTGAATCATTGATATTGATCTTATTACTATCGATATCGTTAGCGTTATGACCACCTGATAATGCATCAGTTCTATAACGTTCATATAAGATTTCATGTGTGAATTCCTTAAAATCATGTAAATGTGAAATTAATAAAGTATTTCTTAATATAACAAAATCTGATACATTAGCATCTTCTACATCAATAACCCCCCATGGATATTTTCTACCACGTATTATTTGGCCATCATCATTCGTGAAAACGTCATTAGATGATATCATAGAGAATGGGATTATACCACGTAAATAAATATTTGTTTCATAATCTTCTTGAGTAACTTCATTTTCATCCATGGGGAAATTATAAATTGGTAAATCATATTTATTAATATCATTTAAAATTAGTTTTTTATTCAATTTTAATTCATCTGGTGTTAATGAATCAGCTTTACAAATAATTGGGATAATATTAGCCAAGTTACCTAACTGTTTCATAAACTCTACATCCATTTCTTTTAGACCATGACCTGTTGGCTCAATAAGATATAATATACAATGAACTCTACCATCTTTAAAACGTGGATTTCTTCTCACTCTACTTTCTTCTAATAAAATTTCATCATATTGATGTTTAATATAATCTGATATAACTTCGAAGGCAATTGAATTATTCAATGAGAGACCTAAACCGGGAGTATCGATAATATTTAATTGAATCTTAACACCTTCATCATCTTCTAGTTCCACAGTTTCTTCTCTTAGTTGTAATTCAATATCCTGAGATTGGTCAGTGGGGGCAAGAATGCTTGTTGAATTTTCTACTACTTGTTGACCACAAAGAGTGTTGATGAAAGTAGACCTACCACAACCTGATTGACCTACAATCATAATAGTGAAATTGATACCTCTTTTCAAGTGTTTACGTTTTCTTAACATCGAAGATGCCTCAATGATACCGGACATGACTAGTTTATCTTTATTTATGGAGCAGGGTTGAATAAGAGGGCGACAAATTTCCGATAATTAGATACTAAATGTAAGGTTAATATGACGATTTTATTTATTTATTCTTTTTTTATCTATTCAAATTTTCACGTAAAAAAAAAGATCGAATCGGAAAATGATCTGTCATCGAGAAGTGCCTCTTTTGAAGGCGTTCTGTGTGTCTTTTGAGGTGGAAAGGTGCTTTTGGAGCGATGTGTTTGCTTTCCTACTGCAGCTGCTGTTATCTGCAGATGTTTCTGGGCCTGTAGACGCGCCCTGTCAGGAGCAATCCTGTGATTATCCTGCCGGATTCAAAGCCTTTAGCCCTACCAAAGCCGTTCCTGGACTTCTTGACCCTATATATGCAAACCTGATATTCTTGCACTGGAGTTGCTTCAGCCTGTACTTGCATAACCACCCAACCTTATTTTAGTAAAACGCCCAGTCCATGGTCTACTGGTTTGTGGTCCTTTCTGGACCTGATCATGGTGTTCCTATACTTTTTATGTTTTGTTGTTGAAAAAGAAGTTAAAAAGGCCTTTCTTCGATGAACAAGACATGTCTGGGTGGCAATGTCATTAAAACAACTGCACAACAAAGACAACTCTTCCGTACAAACACACTACTCGGGTTGTACTACATGCCACACTCCAGCTGACACACACAGCATTCCAGCCTATAAAGCTTTCGGCCACGTGACTCCCCATTACAGCCGTCTGCGTCACGTGGCCGAAGAGTCATTGGAAAATTTAAGATTTCGACATAAAAAAAACGCATTGCCATTAGAAAAGACAATTTTCAGCTGTTTATAATCTGCAACTTTTGCACATTTAGACTCTATTTCGATCTTTACTTGACTATCTGTACCAACCCACTGCTTTTTAATAGCTATCTTTCACTTTTCCAAGGTAAAACAAACTAGCATAAACAAGAATTTTTATAAACATGACCGCTACAAAAGTTATTATGATCGACAATTATGATTCCTTTACTTGGAACATATATGAATATCTTTCACAGGAAGGTGCAGACGTGAAAGTTTTCCGTAACGATAAAATTACTATTGACGAAATATCAAATTTAAACCCAGATGTGTTGTTAATTTCACCCGGTCCAGGTCATCCAAAGACTGATTCTGGTATATCTAGAGACGTTATCAAATATTTTGCCGGTAAATTACCAATTTTTGGTGTTTGTATGGGTCAACAATGTATGTTTGAAGTATTTGGCGGTGAAGTGGCATTCGCTGGTGAAATCGTTCATGGTAAGACAACACCAATTTTCCATGATAATAAAGGTATCTTTAAAAATGTACCACAGGGAGTCTTAGTGACTAGATACCATTCGTTAGCTGGTACTAAAGATACTTTACCTGATGAATTAGAAATTACAGCAAAGACAAATTCAGGTGTCATTATGGGTATTAGACATAAAAAATATACCATTGAAGGTGTTCAGTTTCATCCAGAATCTATCTTGACAGAAGAAGGCCACTTAATGATCAAAAATATGTTAAATGTGAAAGGTGGTACTTGGGATGAATACGATAATTTCTCTAAATCTAAAACTAGTGAAATTTTAAATAATAAAACTTCCATCTTAGACCGTATTTATGAACAAAGAAGGAAAGATATCGCTGAACAATCTAGTATCCCAGGTTTTACTTTCAAAGATTTAGAGATCAATTATAAATTAGGTTTAGCACCAAACGTACAAGATTTCGCTAAAAGATTAAAGTTATCAACTCAGGACAAGAAAGCAAGAGCTACTGTAATTGCTGAAATTAAACGTGCTTCTCCATCAAAAGGTGATATCAACATTGACATTAGTGCCACTGAACAAGCTTTAGTTTATGCTAATTCGAACGTTTCAGCAATCTCTGTCTTAACTGAACCACATTGGTTTAAGGGACAATTACAAGATTTAATAAATGTAAGAAAATTACTAGATTTACAATTTAAGGATAAACCATCAGAAAGACCATGTATCTTAAGAAAAGAATTTATTTTCTCTAAATATCAAATACTAGAAGCTAGATTATCTGGTGCTGATACAGTTCTTTTGATTGTTAAGATGTTGAAGGACGATGAATTAAAGCAATTATATGACTACGCAACAAATGAACTCGGTATAGAACCATTAGTGGAGATCAATTCAAAGGATGAATTGGATCGTGCCATTGCCATTGGTGCTAAAGTTATTGGTGTCAATAATAGAAACTTGCATTCATTTAATGTTGATTTAAACACGACAAGTAATTTGATTGAATATGTACCAAAGGACACAATTTTAATTGCACTATCCGGTATATTATCTGCTAGCGATGCTGACAATTATAAAGAACAAGGTGTTCATGGATTCTTAGTTGGTGAAGCCTTAATGAAGTCATCAAATGTTAAAGAATTTATTAATGATTTATGTAAATAAAAAATTTGATAATATTGAAATATATGTATGAACTTTAATAGATTTTTCTCTCTGTCATTTATAGTTTACCTTTAGCATTTTCCCTCCTTCCAGCTTTTTTGAACTGCTATCTTCTTCAAATTATTTATCTATTAATTATAAATTTCAATCATTGCTTTTTCTTACATAAATTTATGTTAAAAGAAATTGTACATAGTATATAAAACCAAAGCGAGCATAACTCAAACAGAATCAAGTTTACAGCATTCCCCCAGAGTATTTCTTACATTTTTTCATTTTTTGTTATTTAAATATTCATTTTATCTTGACGACTATTTATTCCTTCTTAGTTGAAATAGGTTTCTTATATTTATCGCTTGGTTCATACTTAAATGACTTACCCATGAATTGCTTCTCATTATAAGTGGTATTCGATTTTAAGAAACCGACATCAATTAGTCTTGGCCAATTAACAAATTGCAAACCATTATCAACAATAAGTTTACCAGCAAACACCGTTGTTAATAATGAGATAAAGAAAAACATCAAATTTTTGTAGCTTGTAAATTTGTATTTTGGGAAAAAAATTGTTGCGAAAAGAACAGTAATTGCAGCATAAAAAATTGTTGGTAAAAATTGAAATAAAGTGGTTCTCTTATCAGTAAATGGCGATTTGGAAACAATCTCAGTTGGTTTGAAATTACCAAGGAAAAGATCATATGAATCTTGTCTTGGACCATCAGTTAAATTATTTTGATAATAACGTGAAATAGAATTAATTAAATCATTGAATGCTCCTAAACGTGTACGATTACCAGTTCTGGTAAAATCTGTCTTTAGAGCACCAGTACCAGAATAAGCTAAACTGACAGCATCAGCATTATCAGCCCAAAGGTTTTGGAAAATTGATAATAATGATTTATCCATTTCCCATAATTGACCTTCGATGGTTAATCCAGAGATTTCAAATTCCTTTTGCAAAACCCAATGAGCTAATACAGATTGAACAACATTTGTTCTATCTAGACAATCCATACAATTAGTTCTTACAGTAGAGGATTGTTTTGATACTACTTTGATTGTATGCATACCATCTTTGGTGACTTCTTTATGGAATATATCGTTATTAGAGAGACCTAATTCAGATAATTGATCAATTAATAATTTAACACGATGCCATTGCATGTTACGACATTCATGATGGAAATCAAAATAAATGTAATGTAACTTATCATTATTTAAGGTTTCGACAGCATTTTCGTAACTTTGCTTAACTGGGAGTTCGTGTCCCTTTTGATTAACTAAATTGACTAGATAATTATCACCATATAGAGCGATTTGTTTATCGAAATGCTTTTCAGTAGATTCTAAACTAGAGTTATCACCAAGGACCAAATTTGGCTTGTATCTTAAGTTGTTAATTTCAGCCCAATAAACTGGAACAGAACCTCTTGTTTGAAGGAAAGAGAACATATCAATCTTATCGAACTTGTTATTTTGTACCACAAGAATTTGTTCATTTTCATTGTAGTTACCCACATTACCATCTTGGTCTACACCACGACGGAAATACCTAGTACCGGCTCTGAATCTACTACGTCTTGTGATCAAACCAACGGAAATCGAAGTAGATTGGAAAATAGTATCTATAATCTTAGCATAACCGTAGATGACAGGCTGAATAAATTGTGAAACTTGTTGATTAACATTGACTAATTGCCTCAATTCTTCAGTAATAAAAAAATTCCAAAAAAATCTGTCATCTACAGTTTGCCAGCTGTACTGATCAATGTATTCATTTCTTTGCAACGAATTAGTTAAATCGTAAGTGTACGAATAGTACAAAGTGGCATTATTTAAATGCAACTCCAATAATTTTAAATACTCTGCATCATCAGAATCAATCAAGCTAGCACTGTTATTCACTGGTATAACAGAATGTTGGACAATCTTATAGATGATATGTCCATTCAATCTTCCTGTTTCCTCGACGGTATTAGCCACGATAGCATATTTGTTCAATTTCAATTGGATAAAACCCAACAAGCAAGCAATCTTTTCATAGTTGTTGTTCACGGGAAAATCCTTAGTAGAAGTTACTTGTACTTTTTTAGAAGCAGCTTGTACAAACAACCCAGTGGCATTTTCCTGGGTAGCAGAGGCAACACTTTTGAAGTATAAACCGTCGTGTGCTCTGGCAAACAGCAGCGGGCAGGACATAGGGCAAACTTCGGGGTATGGGTATGGATTCCTAGGGTCTTCAAGAACCTTTTCACTTGTTTCGATCAAATATCAAAAATATGAATATTTTTTTTTCATTTTTCAATTCATTTGGATGAGGAATTAAACGATTTCGAGACAAGACGAACAACGAATGGCTGGCGGTGCGTATCAATTGAGTGCGACTCTGGAGGGTCACGAGCAGGACGTGAAGGCGGTGACCGCGGTGGACAACGGCCGTGTCGTCAGCTGTGCGCGGGACGGGACGGTGAGGTTATGGAGCAGAGTAGAGGGGAACGGGGAGAACAAGTGGGTCAGCAAGGTGTTGTACGCCACTGGAGACTTCTTGAACAGTGTTTGCTACGATCCCTTGGAGCAGGTGGTCTATTTTGCCGGTAAGGAGACAATTGTTATGGGTGTACCCCTAGACGAAACAAATAAAACAGTTTATAGTCTTGTTGGTCATCAGGGGAATGTGTGCTGCTTACAAGCAAGAGACCAACAAATTATAAGTGGCTCCTGGGACACCACTGCCAAAGTTTGGACCTCAAATCAACTACATTGGGATTTGAAAAATCATTTAGCGTCGGTTTGGGATGCTAAATTTATCAGCAATAACAAATTTATCACTGTCTCAGCTGATCAGTCAGTAAATGTTTGGGAAAATGATAAACTGCTGAACAAGTTTACACACATCCATCAAGACGTTATTCGTAGTGTTGTAGTGTTAAATGAAGATGGGACTCTTTTCGCAACATGCTCCAATGATACCACTATCAAGATTTTCGATATAAATGGTAAAATTACTGCCACTTTAGAAGGGCATGAAAGTTTTGTTTACTGTTTAGCATTTAACCCGCAAACTAATGAATTGATTAGCTGTGGTGAAGATAGATCATTGAGAGTTTGGGATTTGACAAACTTGAAAATCAAACAAGTTATTAGATTACCAGCAGTTTCTCTTTGGTCTTGTAATTACTTACCCAATGGTGATATATTTGTCGGATCAAGTGATAAATTGATTAGAATTTTTACAACTACATCAGAAAGAAGAGCATCACAAGAACAAATTGATCTTTTACATAAAGAAGTAGAATCTACTGCATTGAATTCTAAGACAATTGAATTTGATGAAAGTAAACTATCACCACTAGAAATTTTGAACAAACCAGGTAAAAAGGAAGGTCAAATCGTCGTGGTGAAATCACTCGCTGGTGTCATCGAAGCGCATCAATTTTCAAGTAATAAATGGATTAAAGTTGGTGATGTAGTCACTTCAAGTAGCAGTGATAAAAAAATTGAATTTGAAGGTAAAAGGTACGATTACGTATTTGATGTTGATGTTGAAGATGGTAAGAATCCATTGAAGTTACCAGTAAATATCACCGATAATGTTTATGAAGTAGCTGATAAATTCATCCTGAAATATGAACTACCTCAAAGTTACAGAGACCAAATTGTTAATTTCATTATTACTAATACTCAAGGTATGTCATTAGATGTTAGTAACGAATCTCCTCATCAAACTACTCAGCAACCAATAAGTGAGTTGACAAAGGGAAAAATTTTACCGGTGATAAAATTTGTCACTATTAGCAATTTCAAACCTGAAAGTTTATTCAATGGTATTATAAAGATAAACGGCATTGAGAAGACTTTCACCGACGAAGACCTAGCTTTGATTGGCTCATCATTACATGATCTAGACAATAATTGGGAAGTCTTATTGAATTTTGCTGAAATTATTTTTGACAAATGGTCAAATAAATTACCATCATTTGATATCATGAGATTAATTGTTACTAAATTATCCACTCCCGAAAAAATTACAAAATTTATGGATTTGGGATTGAACAATAAAGACATCAATATTGCTATGTTAACTGTTCGTATCTTAGTCAATTCATTTGAAAATATTAATTGGGGGATCTCATTAATGTCCAGTAGTAAGACGTATGAATCAGTTTTTGAAACAATAGATACATTTTTCCCTGATGCTACATTACGTCAAAGCGAAATATTTGCCACATCTGTTTCGACGTTAATATTAAACTATAGTATTCTGTGTGTACGGGAGCCAAATAAATATCAAGATATCGTACCAATAGTCGCAGAAGTTTTAAATAATAAGTATGGTGTTTTGGAAGAATATCAAACAGTGGAAGAGAATGCCTACAGATTAGTTATTGCATACGGCAATCTTTCTCTCTTAGAGCCTACTTTGAAACAATTTGCTCAAAGTATCAAATGGTTGAAGACCGTCCGACAACTACATGGCAATAAGGAAAGGTTTCAAATAGCCTTTGACGACATACTATGAAATTTGCTATGATAGCATAAATTACATTGAATAGCCAAGATTGCTTCCGCTGATTGTACTTAATCCATTCATGAAAGTTTAGTATTGTTGCATGCTTATGCTTTTTGAAATTGAGATCTGAACACGAAGTCGAAAGGGAATAAAAGAGGACCACAGGCATCCGAGAGATAGAAAAAAAACAATAGACATGTTACGCGATCATTTTTTCTACTTTTATATAGATTGAAATCTTACCAAGCCTTTGAATTTCTATTTAGTCCTATATAAATAAACTCAAATTTTTGTCGATATCGTAGTTAACTGTAAGGGATAACAACTTTTCACTTATCTGATACCGAATTTCTCAAATTATAGCGGTTTCTGAATCCTATTCACGGTATATCATCTCTGCTAGTTTGCTGACATGGAATAATTATTTTTTTTAGCATTTTTTTTTTGTATAAATTCCATAACGCAAGTGGATACAGTTCTTAACGACAATGAATAAAGAGTCGGGACCAGTATGTGGCTGCTGCAACAACCAATTTTACTACATGGATCATTGGAGTACATACTAACAAGTTTTTGTCAATTTAATATCTTTTTGTTGACCATTATGATTGTAGGAAAAAAGTGGAAATAAACCACATAGAGTAACAGTATGTTTTACCATTTAGTCGTAGTTGCTTGAAACATGTCATCAAGATGAATATAGTTCTGTCTAAACATTTTAGTAATCAACTTAACTACAAAGCTTGCAAGGTAATCGTTCCCAGTTTTACTAACTATAGCGTATTGTCTTTTGACCGTTACGTTACTTGACTATCCTCTCTTTTTTTCTATATATAGAAGTACCGCCCCAGAGATGTAAGAACCAACACGTTGGAGTCCCATTTAGTCATGGAGGAACCACCTAAAAAGAAGAGACTAATGATTTCCAATATTCCAATTGATATATCAGAATACGCCATTGAAGATTTAATCAAAGATTTCAAACAGGAACCAACTTTCAGTAAATATATTGAGAATAAAGATGAAAGGAAATGTATTGTAGAGTTTGACTCATTGGAGGCGATGGAAAAGTTTGTCCAGAGATATAATCAATTTGAGCTGAAACCAGACACTAAACTAGTCGTCGAGATCATCGAAGTACCCACTAAGAGGCCACGTTCGAACAGATTCAACGCTAGACAGGCCAGTCCTCCTCACCACAGAAATCCAGGAAGAGCCTCCTTTGGTTCTCACTACAGACAGAAAACGTATCCGCCTGCCAGGAAGACAAAGCCCACTGTCGAAGACTTAGATAAGGAATTAGAAGCTTATATGAATCAAGATAACACCAAGACAACCTAACAAACACACCATGGAGCCCCAACTTTTCTATATACACAGTTTTGTAACATTTCTAGTCGTGCCATCGAAAGGACCTAACATCTTCTATGGTTGTTGCTGCCACAGTTTTTTCACATTTGGTGAAATTCGTTATTAATACGAGTTTGCTACTACGCTAAACATACAATAAGAGATATATAAATGACAGGTGGACTGGCCAATGGAGGGAGTATCCGTATCGCCATCGATCGTGGTGGAACGTTTACGGACGTAATTGCTAATCCGGGCTCAGGTAAACCAGAAGACGACATTGTCGTCAAGCTGCTATCCGTTGATCCCAATAACTATACTGATGCGCCCTTAGAAGGTATAAGGCGTGTCTTGGAGATAATCGAGGAAAGAGAAATACCAAGGGGTACGCCCCTGGATGTCTCTAACGTAGTGTCGATCAGGATGGGCACTACATTAGCGACAAACTGTGCCCTCGAGAGAACTGGTGAAAATTGTGCATTCATCGTCACGAAGGGCTTCAAAGATTCATTGCTGATCGGCGATCAAACAAGACCGAACATTTTTGAGTTGCACATCAAGAAGACTAAACCGCTTTACTTAATCGTGAAAGAAATTGATGAAAGAGTCACTTTAGAAGACTTCACCGAACAAATGCCCTTCAAAAAATCCGTGCCTGACTGGGAAAATGAACATACCGTGGCTGGTAGATCTGGTGAAACTGTTAGAATAATAAAGAAGCCAGACGAACTAGAAATAAGGAAAATTTTGAACGGTATATTCAACTTAGGGATACGATCTTTAGCGGTAGCATTTCTGCATTCATATACCTACCCAGATCATGAATTACTTGTCAGTAAGATTGCTAAAGAGATTGGATTTACGCATGTCTCACTATCGAGTGAAGCTTCCCCGATGATCAAATTTCTACCAAGAGCTCATAGTGCTGTAGCAGATGCTTACTTAACACCAGTGATCCAAAATTATCTATCAAACATTTTCAATGGTTTAGCAAATACATCAAACACAAGCATCCAATTCATGCAATCTGATGGCGGTTTAGTGGATGGGAATAAATTTTCTGGATTAAGATCAATACTATCTGGCCCAGCTGGTGGCGTGGTAGGCTATTCAACTACTTGCTATGATAATTTAACAGATATACCTCTAATCGGATTTGATATGGGTGGTACTTCCACGGATGTAAGTAGATTTGGTGATAATAAACTAGAACATGTTTTTGAAACTACCACAGCTGGTATCATCATTCAATCACCACAATTAGATATCCATACAGTGGCTGCCGGTGGCAGCTCTATCTTATCATGGGAAAATCGGTTATTTAAAGTAGGTCCAAATTCTGCAACAGCAGATCCAGGTCCTGCAGCATATAGGAAAGGTGGACCATTGACCATTACAGACGCTAATTTATTCTTAGGCCGCTTATTACCTGATTTTTTCCCCAAAATTTTTGGCCCCAATGAAGATGAAACCTTAGATTTAGAAACGACCGAACAAAAATTCATTGAATTGACTAAAATTATTAATTTGGATTTATCAACTAATTTAACACCATATGAAGTCGCTCATGGTTTTATTAATGTGGCCAATGAAGCTATGGCAAGACCAATTCGTGCAATTACAGAGGCAAAAGGTCATATCGTATCAGACCATTATTTGGTAACATTTGGAGGTGCTGGTGGACAACATGCTGTCGCCGTGGCAGAACTTTTAGGAATTGATAATATCATTGCTCATCGTTACTCATCCGTGCTATCTGCATATGGTATCTTTTTAGCTGATGTAGTTGAGGAAAGACAGGAACCTTGTTCATTCTTCTTACAAGACGTAAATACATTATCCCAAATTGATGAACATTTCATGAAATTGCAGACAAATTGCATGAAAGCATTGATTGAACAAGGTTTCAGTGCAGATAATGTTCAGGTGGAAAGTTATTTAAATTTGAGATATGAAGGTACTGAAACTTCGTTAATGGTCTTGAAAGAAAACGAAATTTGTGATTTTGCGAAATTATTCCATCAAAATCATAAGAGAGAATTTGGCTTCGCTTTTGACAATAAGCATATAATAATAGACGATATAAGAGTAAGAGCCATAGCTAAATCACAAGTTAGATCAGAAATTCCAATAAGTGAAGAGCTTGAATTTGTGAAGAAAAACATGCAATCTTCAAGCGATATTAACTTAAAACCAACTATTTATAGGAATGTTTTTTTCAAAGATAAATTTATCAAAACACCAGTATATAGAATTGATAAATTACCATTGGGATCCCTAATTTCAGGTCCAGCAATTCTAGTTGATAATACACAAACAAATATTATACCACCGAATGCAAATGCGACTATATTGAAATCACGTATATTCATTCATATAAATTTCGATAATAAATTGACCGAAAAAGACAATGGCATGGTGGATCCGGTGATGTTATCAATTTTTGGTCATAGATTTATGGATATTGCTGAACAAATGGGTACTCAATTAAGGAAAACTTCTGTGTCTACCAATGTAAAGGAAAGATTAGATTTTTCATGTGCACTATTCGATAAAACAGGTGGCCTAGTTGCTAATGCACCCCACGTACCTGTTCACTTAGGTTCAATGTCAACATGTATTACAGCGCAATCCAAGATTTGGGAAGGTAAATTGAAACCCGGAGATGTTATTATTACAAATCATCCAGATGTTGGTGGTACTCATTTACCCGATATTACCGTAATATCGCCGGCTTTCTCTAAAGAAGGTGAATTATTATTCTATGTTGCCTCTAGAGCGCATCATGCAGACATTGGTGGTATTTTGCCTGGATCTATTCCACCAAATTCAAAAGAATTATATGAAGAAGGTGCAACAATTTATTCCGAATTATTGATGATAGAAGGTGTATTTCAGCAAGATTTAATTTATGAATTATTTTCCACCAGACCGTCTAAATTCCCTGGTTGTACTGGTGCTAGAAGAGTTAATGATAACATTAGTGATTTAAAGGCCCAGGTGGCAGCAAATAATAAAGGTATTGCATTAATTGAGCACTTAGTTGAGCAGTTCAGTTTCCCGACTATCTTCAAATATATGATAGCCATTCAAAACAATGCGGCTAATACGATTAAGGCAATGTTGAAAAAACTAGTAGAGCATTATGATTCAACAGAATTTGTTGGTCAAGATTCTATGGATGATGGATCAATAATCAAATTGAAAGTATCCATTGATGTGACAAAAGAAAAGTATGTTTTTGACTTCAGTGGTACCACACAGCAAGTTTACGGTAATACAAATGCACCAATTGCTATTACAAATTCTGCTATATTATATTCTTTAAGGTGTCTTGCTGGTAGTGATATACCATTAAATCAAGGTTGTTTGCAACCGATTACTATCAAAGTTCCCAAAGGCAGTATTTTGAATCCCGAGGAAGGTGCCGCTGTTGTAGGCGGTAACGTATTAACTTCACAACGTGTCACAGATGTTATATTAAAGACATTGAACATTATGGCCGATTCACAAGGTGATTGTAATAATTTCACGTTTGGTAATAGCGATATTATTGATAATGCAACTGGTGAGATCACTAAAGGTTTTGGTTATTATGAAACCATTTGTGGTGGTTCAGGTGCAGGTTGCGACAATTGGGATGGTACAGGATGGGACGGAACCGATGCTGTTCATACTAACATGACAAATACAAGAATGACGGATACAGAAGTCTTTGAAAGACGGTATCCTGTCTTATTGAATGAGTTCTCCATCAGACCCAACTCTGGTGGTCAAGGAAAATACAATGGTGGTAATGGAGTGTTAAGAGATATTGAGTTTCGTAAGCCAGTTACTGCATCAATTTTATCAGAACGTCGTACTACTGCACCACATGGATTACATGGGGGCCACGATGGCAAATGTGGCCAAAATTTATGGATAAGGAAAGACACTGGTACCATAATAAATGTGGGGGGCAAAAATTCTATCAAGGCAGAAATAGGCGACAGATTTATTATTATGACACCCGGCGGTGGTGCTGTCGGGGAGAAACTTGCACAATAAAGAATGAAACGCTGTCTTATTTTATGTTAGGCTATAAGCCAATATGTGGAGGAAAACGGTAATGAAAATTTCATAAAAAGTACACAAAACTTGAAACATTTACAAGTTAAACAAATTAGTCACATATAAATAACGAATCAATACATGTTTCTATATAGCTGCATAAGCTCGTAGTGGAAATGTAAAAACTGACACATGCAGCCTAGCAACCGTCAAGCATCTTGTGTGATGAGTTCAGGATGTGCGAATACCATTAGGGCTTTTTCGTGTCTACCAATTCTTTGATTAGGTCTAAGAGGCTGCGCTTGTAGAAGAGGTGCTTAGGGTTTTTACTAAACCCTTCTACATCATTTTGGGATGTCCTGGGTTGTCTTTCTAGGTCCTCCAAAGTGGGGATCTGGCGGGTCGAAAACACGCTTTTACGGTGCGTTCAGGCTAGAATGTGACAGGATTCCAGATCTTGTCAGAATCGGCCGATCGCCCTCTGGCTCAAATGAAAAATACACGTATGATGCTGCAGATCTATAAATTTTTCCCGGATAATGTTGCTGTTTTAATCAAGAATTGAATAATCGTACGGTTATAGCTTCATTCCAAGTTAGTACAGATATCAAGGAACTGGGAAGGGTTCACTGCTATACTTGTACAAGAGGAGCCATTCTATAGAACTATGTTTGTCAAAGTTGTACTGGGGAGGAGAAGGAACACTTTTATTATATTGGCAGCATTTATAATACTTAACTTTTTCCTCTTCACTCACCAAGGTGTCAGTTATTATAATATAAGAAGCTTTGTACAGACGAAAAAACAATTACTAAACTTCGATATATCAAGAGGTTTGAGATATCAAAAAAATAGCGCAAAGGGATTTTCTGATGATATAAGAAATGCTAATTTTTTAAGAAAAAATTATGTTGGATATACTCCCAACCTGAATACTACTTTATATGATAATATTGAATCCGTTACTTGCTCCGACTTGGAACATAATTACCAATTGGATAACTATGTATTAGATCATGATTTTAAGAGTAAGATTAACTTGAAAAATATTAGAAATTATTTGATTCAAACTAATCATCCATATTCAAAATTCTTCACTGAAGCAAAGGAAAAACATATGGATGAAAAGGACGTCTTAACTAAAAGATGGAAAATTCTGGATACAGTGGCCATTTGGTTGGAACAAAGTGAATGTTTTATCACTTACACTAATATTTTGTATTCTTCTAAAGCTAACCCCAAAGATACAAGTACTACAATCATTTATGCACAAGCTTATGATATTAATTGGAATGAATTACCAGATAAGAAAATACCATATAAAGATGTTGTCATGCCACAAAAGGTTAGTAGATATTTGAATAAATTACAAGATAAATTAGAAAATAAAAATTGTGATAAATTCGTGAAAGATCAAGTTAAATATGATAAATGTATTGCAAATAATGTAGCTAAGAAATCAAAAACTGAAGAGAAAATGAATATAATTTTTCAAAAGTACACTATTCAATACCCACATATTGTCAATATGCCATTTGAAAATTTTGATAGATGGAGAGGTTTTGAAAATCTTCGCGTTATTGTTAGAACCGATAGAGATGGTGAAGAACCATTACTCATTTTTCAAGAAGCTCATAAAGAAAGAAAAATTAAAGGCTTCTTGCCACATCGTAGATATGATCCGGTTGTTCATTTCAAATTCTCACAGATGGATGTTAAATTGGGTCTAAAAGAAGTTAATTGGTCACCATTTTTTATACCAAATAATAATGATGATTCAACAAAAAATTTAGGTGATTTACATTTTATTTATGATTATGATTCATTAGAAATTTTACGTTGTTCATTAGATAAAAATCGTTGTAAATCAGTGTACCAAACTGAATCAAAGGTAGCTGAAAGAAATAATACCAATTTAATTAGAGGTGGTACTCAATTTGTTCCATTACCAAAAATATTACCAAATTTGAAAAATAAAAACATGTGGCTCGGTTTCCCGCAAACTTTCAAGAAAGATTGTGGTTGCGGTTCAACATTTGAAAGACCTGCATTGTCTTTACTAGTGGAGGAAAATGGTTCATATAATTTAGAGTTGCTTTCCCCCAATATTGCTTTCGATATCAAAGTCATTGATGGTAACAAAAATGATAAAAATGAAGACCAGAAGGGCAAAAACAATAAATGTGATGCTGATAATAGTTTTATTTTCAAATCAATTGCAAATTGGGCTGTGTTAGGCCAAGATCCCGTAACATTTGAATATGAGGATTATTTAACTTTGATCTCTAGTGAAGCTGGATCAAATTCAAAACAAATTGTGGTTAGAGGCATTTTAAATTACATTCTTGGAATATACAACGGTGATAAAATCAAAGAATCATTTAAAATTGATAAGACAACTAAGTTTTTGATAAATAAGGCAAATCAGTGTATAGATAAAAGCGTTGCCGATGAATGTGCCAGTTATGGTACTAATAGCAAAAACTCTGCTGAAAAGGAAGAGAAAAAACAAAATTAAATACCATGAACTAATGATATTGAAAGCCAAGAGGAAAAACCCTTTCAATACACAACATCAAATATATCTATATAAAAATAAAATGAAAAATGCAACCTCTAAATGCAAAAAGTTAGAAGGGTATATAACTGACTGGTTACTAGCTGTGGCTGTCAAAATACTGTTAGAAAGAAAGGAAAGATCAGTAAATATCGCATTTGTATATATCTATACACTTCTAGAATTTTAGCTATACCCAGCTTTATGCTACGATATGTCAGTACCCATTCAAAATTGATCTTAAACGTTGCTGAACACACCTTCCCGTTGTAGTAAAAATAAGGGTCTACTTCTGATCTGACTATTTCTTTTTCTATTTTCCTTCGGGTGATTCTGGCCTTCCTTCAAAAAGAAATTTTCTGTTTTTTTTCGCGATCCAAAAGAAATTTCTCTCTTACGTGAAAAAAAAAACAACCGAAAAAGGAAGTTTTTAACATCGTGAGATGAATTTGAACATTTTAAACAACAAATATCTATTTTGTTTATTGATCTTTGCATTTCAGCTTTCCGAGTCGTGTTAACATTCCAAACCATGGGAATTGCTTTGTTTTTATTCAAGAAAATATTTTCAAAGAAGAGGAAAGTGTATCTTTTTCTACTTACCGTACTATTATGTCTTTTCTACACATCTAATATCAATCACAATGTAGAAACTCTAATTAATTCGAACATGGGTTATGTTAACAAATCTAAGGATTTATTGAGGGTCAATGTAAATAATATCTTTAGATTACAAAAATTTAAGTCTAATGGTGTTACAGAAAGAATTCGTAATGCAAAATATGCCAAGAAATATCAAATAGGTTATGTATCTGATTTGAAAAACGCTAAGAAAAGATTAGCAAGCCATAGCAGAAATAATGATAATGTCAAACTTAATGGTATCACTGGTAATGGTCTTAGTTGTCTAGATTTACAATATAACAATACATTAGAGTATTTTGTTGATAACGATATCTTACAAGTTAATTTAAAAGAAGTTAGAAGAAGTCTAGTTTATGAATCTAATCCAAACTTAGCCGCATTTGTTCGTAATGACGAAAAAGACATGAGTGAAGATGAAATTTTGCGCAAAAGATGGTATGCCTTTGGTTCAGCTGCTGTGTGGTTAGAAAATCACGATTGTTATGTAACTTTTACTAGAATCATCTATTCAATTTATAGTAATAGAGAATTCTCTTTCAGTTCTGTGGTTGCAGCACAAGCTTATGATGCGGATTGGAATGAAATTATTGACAAGAGGATACCATTCAATGATATTGAAATGCCACTTGAAGTTGAAGAAAAACTATATAACTTGAAGAAACAATTAAATGGTGATTGTTCCGGTTTACAAAATCATATCGATATTGAAAACTGTATTACAGATACTAATAAAAATAAATTAAAAATTCAGTCCGAGATAGATGAGATATTAGATGATTATTCTATTAAATACCCACAAGTTTTACCAATTCCATTCGAGTTGTTAGATGAATGGAATGGACAAGAAGATCCGCATGTCATCTTGAGAAAAGATGCTAATACTGAAGAACCTGTCGTTATTTATAACACTGGATTTGGCAAAGATGGTAGAAAGATGCAGGGTTTCCTTCCACATAGGAAAAAGAATAATGTAATTGATTTCGTCTTTGATGAATCCGAAGGTAAAACAAGACCAAGAGAAAAAAATTGGTCACCATTTTTTTATCCAGGCGATGTCACTAGTACTAGTAAAAGTAATCCATTGGGTTATATCCATTTCATATATGACTATAATCCACTAGAAATTCTACGTTGTTCCTTATCTGATGGGGTGTGTCAGTTTGTTTTCAAGTCTGATATGCTAAACATCAAAAGAGGTGACAGTACTGCGTTAAGAGGTGCTACACAATATGTAGCGTTACCAGATATAATTCCACAAGTGAAGGGCAAGAAAATGTGGCTAGGTTTTGCGAAGACTCATCTAGACAAATGTGGTTGTGGTTCAAGATTTTATAGACCAGCTTTAACATTATTAATTGAGCAAAATGGTATCTATCATTTAGAGTTAGTTTCTCCAAATATTGACTTTGACATCAATGTGCTTGGTTGGTCATTGAAAGATACTAATTGTGGTGGTTATAATGTTTTAAGTCCCAGTTCAATAGCCAATTGGGCTGTAGTAGGACAACATTCAAATTCTTTAGGTTTTGAAGATTATTTGACGTTAAATTTTTCGGAAGCTGATGCAGTGTCTAAATCCGTTGTTATCAAAGGTGTTTTGGATTACATATTAGGTATTTATAAACAAAAAGACATTCCCGAGAAGTTCAAATTTAATAAAAATACTAAAGAGGCTGTAAAGAGGTTATCGTACTGTGTTTCTGATGGAGCAGAGACTGAATGTAAAAGATACGGTATTACACACCCTGAACCACCTAAAGAAGAAAAGAAAAATTAGGAGTATTTGCTTAGTTTGTATTTATAATAGCTGTATCATATAACGTATAGAGTATGAAGCTTACTATATTGCTTTCAACCAAATTTTAATAAAATGTTTTAGACTTCAGTAAAACAACAGTAGCACTTCTTACTATGAAGCATAATGAATAATACATAATAAGGTAAAGGCAAACTTTAGGTTTTAGGATAAACAAAAGTTTTACTTGTGTACTAAAGTTTCATATAGGAAAGAAAGTTAATATTATGTAAACATCAATATTATGAAACCTCTTCCTTTCTCTGTAATAGAGAAGTGCTGAAAAAAAGGGACGATTACATTTATTAAAACTATTGAAACTAAGATAAAATGAATTTAGATATAATATATTAAGCTTAACTTTCTTGGTGAAAAGCCCGCAATTTCAGACATGAATTTAATATTGATTTTCCAAGTTATAAAGAATCATAATTATACCTAGAGCACCACATCATGATATGCTCGAAATGGGGGTTAATTCATTGCATCAAGCAATGATTTGATGTACTTTAAACCTATATAAGTTATATCAAACAGTTGTTTTTGTACGGTCTCGTTTATAAGTTGAACTTGACTTGTTTTCAGATACTGTACGGTTTCTTTGGTAGCTTTTTGAACGTATTATCGATTGACGAAAACTTGTTTGAGTAAAACCCTGTGATGATGACCAATACACTGATCTTAAATTGTAAGGTTCTTTACTACTTTTATTGCATTATAGCAAATCCTTTCACTAATAAAAACTTCAGGTAGACGTGCAGGCTAAATTATCTATTTAGAAGAGCTATCTCTGTAATTAATCTATGTGTTTCTTTCATGACATTTGAAAGTATGCTGAAAGACAGCTTATTTTTTTCTTTGGACAACGAACATTAAATAAAGTGTTCTTCAAGTTGAATGTATGGTTTTCAAACAAGAACCCCTTTTAGGCTCAATCTTATATACACAGCTGTTATGGATATGTTTAATATCATGCAGCTAAAGCCTGACCCTTGTATGGATGGGTATTTATCCTAACAAAATGCGCCAATGAGTCATCACAACTGTCATCCTTTCTCGTTCCAAAACAAATACAAAAATCAGAAAGAAAATAGATAATGAAGGTGGACAATCAAAGGTAAAAAATGGATAGGGCAACCCTACAACACACAATGAGTTTATAATTGCACTAACGACATTAGTTATGTTAAAGTAGATCCATTCATATATTGCTCTAAAACGTTTATTGGGTTATTATAAAATGGAAGCACAACTGCTGCTGTCTCAGGGGACCAGTAACTAAAAAGAGGGAAATCAGAAATGAGCACATAAAAGACTTCTAAATGTGGTGCCCATTGCCAACTAAGAAATGTGTTATAAAAAAAAAAAAATGCGACTGCTCTTGAAACAAGATCTGTTTTTAAGTATCATTGAGCTTCTCATTTTCAGGCGTACTCATTTTCAGAACTTGTATCTCTAATTGCGTTTCTGGCTGTTGCAATGATTTTTGATGCATGGCTTTATTTCAGCTGATGAAGCTTTTGTAAAAGCCAAAAAAAATTCCAAAATGTTTGCATACCTGGAGAAGAAAGGAAGTCTTTCTAATCGTTTTTCAACACAAATATTAGTCATGTCAATCTATTTCCGAGGAACCGAATTTTCATAGCAAACCAAATGTGTCTCTATCTCGAAACACCGGGAGCTTCTAAGTCAACATTTCTATCCCAAACCTGTTCTTTCTTAGTTTAACTTTTTGCGAATATGTACATGTTCTTGCTGCTGACCGGTGCTTGATCATGATAGTTTTTACTGTATGTAAAGCCAATATTTGCAAGTAACCATCCTCTTGAATATCTTTCCCGCTGAGTAATGTATGCAAAATATGAAAAAAGCAGTTCTTTACATATTTCACCATTAGTGCTCGTATAATAATTATTGCATCACATTGTCATAACAATTAATAGACCAATTTACTATTTCTTTCACTTACCGATGCTCATATAAATTTTAGGATA
Source organism: Grigorovia humatica (assembly GCA_030462875.1). Taxonomy (NCBI): domain Eukaryota; kingdom Fungi; phylum Ascomycota; class Saccharomycetes; order Saccharomycetales; family Saccharomycetaceae; genus Grigorovia; species Grigorovia humatica. The sequence continues at coordinate 8,970 of JAMSGM010000024.1, read as the reverse complement.
CGCATTCATATGCTATAATTGCAACAGCATCACTAATATATAACTATAGTGTTCTAAACTGATTGAAACAAAAAACTTCAATACGTTCCTAAATTCTTTAACACATGTTCCCAGATTTCGAGGTTTGGCCTCTTATAGAAAGCCTTATTTTGTGAGATAAGAAAAACATCATTTTTTCAGAAGGTTTCAAATAGTTCCCTATGCAACTCAGCATGCAGAAAAGCATGTTTTATATCAAGGTCGTTAACCAAAGTCCTGTTTCTGTCACAATTATGGAAATAATGACTTTTGCGAATCTGTTCTTAAAATTGGCCGTACCATTTCTAGAGAAGCCGGTTTCATTTTGCAAATCACCTTGAAATGCAATGCCGTTAGTGAGTTCAACTTAATAGACAAAAAATTATATTACTTAGCACTATTACTTGGTTCAGAATCTTGTTTCACTAATTTTATTGACTGATTCAAAGTTCATTTTAGGGTATGCTTTGGTGGTTTGTCAATATGTTTCAATATTTTTACATATTTTTAGTACCATGATTATGTTATCCAAAATAATTTTTGTACTGCTACTGATACTGAATGCGACAAAATTCTTTGAATTATTATTCGCCTATGTCTCATTTTTAGATGCAAAATATTTTTAGTCTTTAATGCAATAAGTCTGCAAGTATTATACAGTCACGTTAGTGAAGCTGTTCCATATTGTCGTCAAACATTATTTGTTCGGTCAAATGACATATAGCATGATATTGTTGCCAATAATACATTTTTCTATCATCAAGGAATTGAAATTGGCTGAACCTTTTCATAAATTTATTTCAGCATCACCGTTATGATCTTCATTTTTTTGTTCTCATTCCTTTAATTTACATTACTATCATTTTGAAATACTTCTGTAATCCATCATATTCTTTGGAGTTATCTGTTTTAGAAATAGGAATATGACAAGATCCGAAACTTCTATCGTTCTCTTAGTTACCATATTGCAACTTATATGGCGGGAAATATTTGAGTACATGCAACTTGGTGTACTCCAACAAAGTAAACATTTTTTCTTACATACAATATTTTTTATTCTACATTCACCGCACAGCAACTCTTGACTCTAAGAAGTTTTCTCCAAACGTTTGGCATTAATGTATTCTTTAAACTCTACAAACGACCCATTGGGCAGTTCTCTCAGCATTATTTTGTTGCTACGGTTTCCGCAGGGATCTGCCTTGCGCAAAACATTGAAGATACTTTCCTTTATCTTGGCTTTGTTCTCGAATTCTCTTTCTGAGTTTATGCTCAAATACTTCTTAATTAACGCCAGTTTTCAATATCTTCGTTTAATCAGCTATGACTTTCATACTTGTCATAGAAACTAGGCATTAGAGGGGTGCTAGAATGCTGCTTAGTGTTTCTTACTACGTTTATCAACTTGCTTTTTTTTTTCTAATTTGATTTTTTATTCTTTGTAAATTTGATGTTTTCGAGTCAGCTAAACAGGAGGAAAGTGACTACCAAATATGCTTTTACGTAATCATTAGTTGCTTCTCCGTCTCCATATGGACTAATATATGATGTTGTCTGTTTCTTCATAAACTGACTTGCTTTCTATTGAAATACTATTTCGTTTTATTGTACCAGTACATATGTTCAATTTTGCCGGTTCCTTGTTTCACTGAAACCAGCCATTGGATTGGAGGTCGATACCGTAATATGTACTACGGAGGGCAATAGTATTATTAGTTATATTATTGTCGAATCAGGCATTATTACCGCTTTATTGAAAAGTATAACTTACGATCTCAATTCATGAACATTTGCCATTTGCTTTAATGGATACATGCATTAACAGAAAATAGACCAGTTTAACTACTACATGCTTACTACATTTGGCAGCTATTTATTCTTCAGGTTTAATCTTGCTCAGATGATAATGCGCTTGTTATTTGTTTTCAGTAGTTTGCATTTCAATTTGCTATCGTTTGACCACTTCTCAAAATATATTGCCGAAATCCAATATATTGCGCCTGACAGTTAACTTAGATACAGAGATCACTTGCTAAGTATTGGTATGGCTTAAGACGAGTACGGATTCGAACTAAAATTTATCTACTATTCTGAAAGAGATCACTGCCCATTAGTTTCTTTGATAGCATCAATAATTACCACAATTTTCTTCATTCTATCAAGAGGTTTAAATATAGATTAATCAACCACTGCATGTTTCAAAGTACTAAACGCTTTCTCTTGATCTTCACCCTATACAATTTTAGAATTTGAGTTAGCAAACCTTCTAAGAGGGGCAGCAATAACAGAAAAGTCTTTAATGAAATGACGATAGTAGCCCATTAATCCTAAGAATCTTTAAACATCCTTAAAATCTTTCAACGCTGGCCATTCTATAATACACTTCACTTTTCTCAGGATCAGAACTTATACCTTTAACGCTAACGACATGACCTAAAAGCGGCGTCAGTTTCAATAGGAAACTGCACTTAGACTTTCTCGCATGTAAGTTATATTTCCTCAAGGAAGACAACACCTATTTTAAATAATCATTATGTTCCTCTTCTGACCTAGAAAATATAAGAACATCATCTAAGTTGACAACACAGATCATATCCCAATAATTCCTCAAAATATAGTTCATCATCCGTTGAAAACTAAAAGTAGCATCACAAGATCCGAATGTTAAGACCTTCCACTCATACTGACCTTTACGTGTCATAAAGGCAGTCTTGTATTTATCTTCTTCGACAGTTATATGATCAAGGCCCAGACCTTTCTTTATTTTTATTATTTCATTTGCATAAACTCAGTTGTTCAAAAACTTACCAGGTATTTCAGTGGAGTTTTTGCTTCCAGAATCCGATGATACGGAAGTTCTATTTACTACATTTAACCAATTCGTTGGTGGAGCAACCCAAAAAGGAAAAGACTATCACTTTGTAATTTTATGGATCAAGTTATGTGCGTTTGCGTTTACCGAATGGTCTGACTACAGTTTTGAGTGCCCAAGAAAACATATTATTTGTTATAGATACTTATTAGATTCTCTAAAATGCCTTATTTCCTTTTCAATTTTTGGAAAATCTGATAATCTATCCAGCACCGTGTCCTCTTGGGCTTCCCATGACACTAAGAAGATTGCTGGATACATAAAGATTCTATATTTAAAAGTTATTGTAGAAGGTTAAGCTGAAGCAAGCACTCTGGTTAACATTGACTCAGAAGAAAGATCTGTCGGTGTTAGAGGTATGAAGCTTTCTTTTGAGATAATCCATTCCAAGATGAACGACATCAGGTCAGATCTGAAAAACGTAATTGATTATTTAAGTATATATATTCATTTTGGTTCCGTAGATGACATTTGTTAAGATATTTTAGGTTTCGAAACTGCTAACATTCAAAATGATAGCTATCATGCATCTTTACTCAAAAATTGGATTGGTAGAAATTTGATAGAAGGCTATTCAAAGAAAACAAACACTGTCTGTGATTCCAATAATGAAGCAGAAGTTGAAGCGATTTTTCCTTGAAGTACCTTTCTTTTATACTCTCTAATTTCAAGGTAATAAATTAATTCCTGGGTTTTACGTAGTTATATTTTATCCATCAATTGCATTGGAAGAATACGTAAATATTTCAGTCTTATTCATATCAACCAATAATCTTTTTATTTTAATTCTAACAACATGTAATTCTTTTCTACTAAATTTATAGCTTCTACTTCTGCATCACCACTTGAATCAGAGACAGTGATTGTTTTCTTTGAATAGCCTTCTATTAAATTTCTACCAATCCAAATTAACCCATTTATTCTAGACTTCTGATCATATTTAGTACCTAATGATGCATCACACTGCGCCGTTATTTTGAACGTTATTCATCTCTTCTCGAAGGAATACCAATTTTGTATCTCTGTTTTGAATTACATAGTTTAATAATCTCTTTGCTGCTTTCATTACCTTATCAGTTGGAAATAAAACCAATCTAGCAAATTTTCCAACTGCATAAAGTATATCAAATCTCGTTCTGGATTAGATGTAGTTCAACTTCAGAAAGTTCTCAAATAAAATTAGAACGTGGATGATATTACTGAACGATAAAGAAAATTTAAGGTTGTAGCCATCTAGAAAATAACAACGCCTGGTGGGGTTTTCATTAAGTAACGATTCTTAAGTAGTAGTAGAAACATGTTGAATACTACCTTCTTCACTGATAGAAAAAAAATTTCACTATTTTAGCTTGATGGTATCAAAGTGGTGTAAAAACGTATTTTTAATCTGTTACTTATACAAAAAATATATATAATTCATTGAATATTGTCTTTTCTTACCCATTTTGGTTTTGGTTTATTTGTTTGACAGTAATGCTATAAAGTTATACCTTCACGAAAGTTCTTTCAAACTTTAGCATCATTTTTGCTTTAAAATATGATAATTACATAACTTACCGGGCCTATTTGGCCATAACTTCGTAAATATCGGTAGCTAGTTTAGTACAAAAGATGTTTTAATTACAGTTCTGCTAATATCTTTCTTGAAATTAATTTTTGTTGGGGACAGCTGCGATATTAACTAACACAGTTTTTACCCCCTGCCTTATACTGTGTTTTTAGACTTTGACAGGCATTCCCAGAGAACAAATGATTACGGTGCTCTGTGAGATCAACTACAGAGTTATTCTCAAAGGATTGGTTTTTGGTAGTGCTAAATGTATTAAGCAGTTCATGTAATGGAAACGTTTCCTTCAAGGTTTTACTGGCGTAACTTAGTCTGCTTCAGAAGAGGAGGTTATTAGATATAGAATATCCTTCAGAGAACAAGACATAGACGATCAGGAATAATTTTTCACCTAATTCCAAGCTGAAGCAGCATTTCGGCAATCGAAAAAGAGATGAGCTGAATAAATATCAATAAAGTTATCACTTCATTTTTTGATATCTTGAAACACCTTGATGTTTTCAAGCAAGATATCAGCCATTTTGCGACTTTGAAACCAATCTCTTGATAGGTAGAAAACATTGAATGTGGTGTTTGAAGCAAACAACCAAATTGAACTTGATAAGATATAATGTTCACAAGTTTGAGATGTGTTATCTGACAGGCATATAAGTAGAAAGAAGTTCAAATCTCTGAAGCTTTTATTCTCACCTGACATTTCAGAGTATTACCGATATAACATGTAATGGTACCTTCTGAGTAAACTTTGATTCGTGTACTAAATAAATTAAATAAATTTAGACCGTGGTAAACTTAATTTGTAATCTTTAGTATTTAACAAGTTTTAATTTGGACGGACATATATTCCTACCCAAAAATCAGTCTAGTTCATCAAAATCTTCTATTTGGTACACCGTGGACAAGTAATTTTTGGTACGAGTTATTTTTGCAGAAGCAGAAGTTGCATTCAATAGGTGGCCAACACAGAGTGCAAATTCATAATTTCTTGTAATCTAACGAAAATCATACTAATCTCAGCCGGGTCTTGTATGAAACAGATGTCTGGCAACTTATCCTTTATACATTCGTTCCATAATAAAGATAATCGTTCAACCCATAAATCTCAAGGTTAAGCTTCCTACCTTTACCTGATTCCAAATTATTCCAGGAGGGGGTGTTGACAATAACTTTTTGTCATTTCTAGAATCCAGGAAAACAGTAGTAACATACACTTAATTACACTTCATTTGCCGTTGTGGGGCATAAACCAAAAACATCCTGCTGGATGTATACAAGAGAGCACATTCAAAAGGTATTTCATAAACAATGTCTTCTTGTTGAGGAAAGCCTTAAGCAAGAATATTTGCTCAGGGTCTTCATTTGTAAAATCTCATCTCATGGAAGTAGTTGCTCTTCCTTCAAATAACACTACTAAGTCAAAGGTGTTAGCATTTACCAGCACCCAAATTCTTATATCAACAAGGTTCCTTCCAATTATTGCCATTGTCAGTTATTAAAAGCGTCACAAAAGTCGATGGTCTACTTGGATTACTATAACTTGATGAAGTTATTCAGTAGCAGATAACTATTGATTATTACCGATGTTTTTCCAATGACTTATCAGTATAACCAAAAATAGACACAGGTATAGAACTCCTACCAAGAGAATCAGGGTACACCTCGTCGTTAACTATTTAGTAGTGCTGTAGGTTAACGATTCTCATCGACGAAGTGTGGGCACGAGAAGTCATATCAGAATTTTGAAAAAATTAAACCAAAACTCAAACATGGAACCACAATGATAGAGTAAGAAAAAAAGACTTAATTCAACAGTAATGTTTGATACCTGAAGTCAATAGCACAATTGGGGTAGAGGAAGAGAAAGTGATGGTACCAGTAAGAAGTGTCTCAAGATAAGGTTGATCTGGAGTGTCAACAGTGTGCTGAGCTAGCCACTGCGGCTTACATTAGGAGTGAAAGCTTGAAGCTGCTCAGTAACAGTTGAATCCTATTGTCTTTCAATTTATGCAAAACATTTTCTGGTGATGGAAAAGCTGCATCTTCGACGCTAGAAAGTTGTTGTTAAATAATATTAATTTGAATTAAGGTCCATCTAGAATCTTAATTCTATGCCATTAAGAACACAAAATGCCCTCTAATTTGCCCTCATAAGACTTTTATTACCTACTGTCTATGAAGCTTATTCATACATATATATAGCTTGCGATAAAATGCATGACAGAAATGTACATTATCTGAATACTAATTTTATATAGAAGAAAGAACTTTAACAGATCTAACCGTTAGCACTTAGAAGTTTAAGATGACTGGGAGACCAAAATTATTGCTGACAGGCATTTATCAAATCATGAACTAAAGTGCTCAAAATTTCTCCATGATTTTTTTAAAAACTGCTGTCATTTGGGGTGAAGTGCCAAGTTTTATCGGAGGACCAAACTTGCTTCTGAACCTGGACAACAACCTTGGTTTTTATTTAGTTCTTAATCTCTTGTATAATTTCAGGCCGAGATTAACGTAATGCCTAAGCTTCATGTTCTAGTAGTAAATATCGTTATATTAGCTCACATTATCTAGTTTTGTTATTTTTCCTTAAATGCTCAAAGTTTCAGCACTTCGAATAGATGATAACTGAGAATACAGCCTTGGTTATGGGGTCAATAGACTATATAATCAAACATTTTGTCAAATTTTGAGTTGGTAGCAATGATGATCTTTCTGAGCCAAAATAGTATATCAAGTGGTAGATCAAATACAGACCTTGCCACAACTAGTAAAGATATTGTACATGAAGGGCTAGCATGCTACTTTTGTTAGAAAAGTGTGACCATCTGGTAGAGTTGCTGGGGAAGGAAAGATGACGTTATCGACTTAGCAGCTGTTAGTACCATCTTGTGTGACTGGTACTTTTCCTGGTTTAAGACCTATAAGGAGAAGAATTGTGAATTTCGATTTAGAGGTGCTGATACTGCACTAAAGGAGTCAGTGCCAATAAAGCACAAATTAGAAGACAAGGTAAATAACCCAAAAGAAATTTTGGATTTCGTGGTGACCTGTTCAAGCAACACACTCAAAAGCACTCAACTAGCTAATTTTAATAAGGATGTTTAAAATGACTCTCCTGCTATTACAAGATATACCATTGCTGCTATTTAAGAGATGCATAGAGTTGATTAAATAACAACACATAAAAGTGCTTCAGACTAAACATATGGGATTTTCTTGAGACCACTAAAAAGATGTGTCTCTTGTTTGTAAGCAGTAAATTTTGACTTCTTAACAACTCCTTCTTGATACCTGTTATGGAACAGTCACTACTGCTATATATTGTGTTCAACAGAAAGGAAATCTGTAAGTTGCGGTTAAAAAAGCATTACCATTATCAGTACAAATCAAGCTGCCATCTTGGAACTGATCAATTGAGTATTAGATAAAAGTACTTTTTCAACTAGAGTCAGCTATCAGGTCTCTGCTTTTGAAAGAAGAATAAAAGCAAAAAATATTTAGAAAAAAACGTCTCTTGAAACTGTCTCTTGAAGTGTCATTGAAAATTTATCTAACATATATTTATGATAGACTAAGCTATCACAAAATTTAGCTAAAGCCAATTATAATAAAGCTGTGACCTTGGACGCTGGATTTATTTCTATTTGATAGTGCTTTTAGAAGCCACATACACTGCTTTGTTAAAGCTTGTTTGTTTGGAGGAGGCAGTATGGAAGGTTTCCCTAAGGCATTATAAGGTTTGATACTAAGATACCCTAAACTGGAGTGCCATAATTCTATAGTTTCGATTCGAACGATATATGCGGAAGTAGTGAGTACCGCCACAGTCGCATCATAAAAAATGCAATCGTCTCTACTGTCTGGTCACTTTGCCTCCAACATTTCTTGGAACTATTCATTTTATGACCAATAGTTTATCAGCATGCATACCGTGTATACTATTGAGCTGGAAAAAACAACAGCCTTATCTTACGCTTCGATCTTTCTGTAGGCAAAGATAAGTATACATTGTAAATCCAGAGAACGAAAAACAGCTCCATTAGATCAACATATATAATAACATGAACTTGGGTTCTCTTGAAAATACCAAAACATTTTAAGTACAATTTTCTTTACGGGTTGTTGGTTTTCAGGAGATGAAACCATCAGAACTAGAGTTCATGTGGCAGAACATCCACTCTTTATATACCTTGGTAATATAGAGTGATTTATTACAATGTCAACGGTACAACAGTCATCCATATCAGATAGATTTCGATGCGAGCACTGTGCCTTTTTTTGCCGTTAGTATGTTGTGGAGAGTAAAATCTATCATTTGGCCACTTCTCATAGGTTCGGCACCTTTTCTTCCAGTTAAGTGCTTTAAACATGATAATGGTTTCCTTGATTACAGGTAAAAGGTTTCCATAAAACCATAAACAGCGGTGGTTTTATCCGCTATGCACAAGATCCTTTTCTCCAAATTTACCACTAGAAGAGTAATGTTACTAGCGAAGTGCCCTGAGAATCG